>CAEFZY010048883.1:0-25415 GCA_903066815.1 Brachyrhaphis roseni
CAGTCCACAACTGTGGCAGCACTGCAAGCAGGAACACAGGGGCTAGAAGCAGGTAGCGCACAGCAAACGAGTGGAGATAGCAACAGACTGACAAACATTGACGAGGACCCGACGAGGAACACAGGACACAGATGGGACTAAATACACAGAGGGTAATCAAGGGAACGAGACACACCTGGGATCAATCGAGGGAAGACAGGACAACACGGAGAGCACAGAGACACCGAACTAGACATGAAAACACAGAAAAACTCAAAAATAAACACGGAAAAAACACAGATCATGACAATCATCTTTAACCTGCAGTAAAACTATGTCTGATGCACAATGTAAAATTTGGAGATTGCACTATTTGACCATTTAAAAAATAACGCTCGAAATAGTTGCTGTTTTTTGTAATTCAACACAATGTAGCTGTGTTGAAAACGGCAAAAAAAATTTTTTACATAACCATTGACCTTAAATTCACACAATATGTTGATAACAACCTAATTAATCAACACAAACATATAAATAAATCAAGTATCAGTATCACTGCTGTCAAACAACCCATAGCATGGTGTTTCTATTTGAAAGCTTGTCTTTTGTTATGGTGTTTGGAGGTCAAAGTGTCTGTGATCTGTATTCCCAGGAACTTAATGCTGCTGAACTGCTCCACTGAGGCATCATTTATTAGGAGAGGGGTGTGACTTGGCAATTTTTTTCCCTGAAATCAAAAACTATTTCTTTTGCTTTGTTGAGGATGAGATTGTTTGCATCCACCAGTCATCCTCTCTGTAGGCCGGTTCATTGTTGTCCCTAACGAGACCCACCTCCGTCGTATTGCTTACTTAACAATGTGATTAGTACTGAACATGGCCTGGCAGTCCTGGGTCATCAGGGAGAAGAGCAGTGGGCTCAGTACACAGCCCTTTGGGGAGCCAGTGCTGAGGGAGATCACCCTTGACATATTTTTGCCAAAAAGTCTCTGAGGGTCATCCTTTGACAAATTTTGTGCCCTTTACCAACAACAACCAATAGAAGATCAGTTTCTGCAGTGCAGACCATGTTTGCTTAACATGTAAAGGGTCTGTGGTTTGAAACTGTTCAAAGTTTTTTCATGTGCCTTCAATGCTGGCAATTTTGAAATGACTTCTTGTTCAAGTCTTCAACCACTCTGTTGTGTACGGTTGTATGTCCTCTGTGTCTCTTAGCTTTCCTGTGATGTACTGGAGATCTGTCCAGGGTTTACTTTACCACTCACCTAATGAACAGTGTAGATAGGCACCAGTCCCTCTGTAACCATAGGCAATGGAGGTTAGATTAGTAGGTAAAGGGAAATTTAAATTCTTGTCATCGTTTTAGGAATCTTTGAAGATTTTATTATCTGAGGTTAATCACACTCCGTAAATTTTCTGACTTAGTTTTAGTTTTTAAACACTGGCCAATCAATGTACAATTCAACAAGTGCCTGATCTTTATTGTTACCATGGTGGTTAATTTAGTTTTCAGGAGGAAACTTGTGGGTCATAACCTTTCAAATAAAATACAGGCTTGTTCCCAACATAACAGCTAACTTCTCTTCCCAATTCCAACAAAGATTGACTTTATAGTAAGTCTATGAAAAAGAATAGCGTTGTCTTTTAAATTGTTCTGCATACAGATGGTGGCTGTCTTGCTGTGTCTCAACTCACTTGTGCTGAACAAAAGACAAGCAGCCCGGAAATGCACCAGCCAATCAGCATCTGCGTTGCATTTGCTCTGAGTGCGTGGCCAGTCTCGGCATGGCTTTTATCAGAACAGTGAAGTCAGACAGCTTGGAGAGTCTGGTTGTGCTCTAAGCTGGGTGAGGGCTGACAGGGCTGTCCTCCATGTTTTAATAAGCACTGACATATCACACAGAGTTTTTAGCCATGCAGCCACAGAGGTAAGCCCTACTTTTATTTTCTCACATAATGCTTTGCTAAAAGAGCACCAGTTGGATCTGTGCCTGCCTGGTGTTATAAGTTTGCTTGACAGATAGGGTGAGGGGGTAAAATTTTATTGGAACCCCCAAGCATATGAGTGCAGCCTGAAGTGAGGACATAGAGAGTTCAGTAATGCAGCCGATGCTGACGCTAAAAGCCTGTTTTCCAGTATTTATGAAGAGAAAACTGCATTACAGCTGTGTCTGGCCTTGGCTGTCAAAATGACATACCCTCTGAGTGAATCAGGCAGGATGGAAGAGACAGGCAGCAATGCAGAGGGGTGTTCCCAGAGGAATTAACAGATGGGAAAAACTGACAGCACAGCAAGTTTAATTTAGGCCTTATACTAGAATAAGACCAAGACAGCAGGGTAGTTCATTGTTTGCCAGACTAACATGGCCTTGAAGAACAGACTTCAATTTGCTTGTTTTTCTGTATTTCACCAGACACCTTGTGAATTTCAAATCATGCCCATTTTTACTGGCAAACTGAAATAAAACATAATTTTCAATGGTCCGATTTAATAATCTCTCTTAGTTAAGATACCAATAATCTGTACTAGATGGTAGGAATTGGTGGAGCGCATTGACCTGCACTACCCCTAAACCCCCACCCTCCAGTGTTATTCTTGACTGCTGAATGTCAGCCATTTTAAAAGGCTTCCCCTTTCTGTCCCTCTTCTCCAAACACACTGGTGATTTGTATGTAAGAGAGAAGGAAAGAAGGTGGGAAGGACTTCCTCTGGAAGCTTTTCACACAAAGATTTCACTTGGAGAGGCTTGAGAATCTGTGAGGAATTTGACCTATAATATCCAAATGCATTTTTCAATAAACTTGTTTTTATAGTTTATTAGAAATGGAATGGTATAACAGAATTGTTATACATTAAGACAATGTTTAAGTATTGTCATTTACTGCGATTATTTTGAATATAACTGAGGGAACTGTGGTGTGGCTACTTTGTTTAACATAATAGTGCTTAAGCTTGGGTTAGTGTTTAGTGTTATGTTGCCCCGGAATGTGTTTAATCCCCTCATTCCAGGACTGACGTGGCTAACCCTTCAGTATAAAAGCACACACAGCCTATTTGGTTTGAAATTTGTGTACCACCTAAAGTTCTTTCTAGATATGGATTCATTTGATGTAATTATATACAAGAACGATATGTTTTTAACACTAATATTCCAAGATTTTTTCTCAACTTCTAGGTAAAAAAAATGTATGATATAACTGCTGTATCTTATTTGTCACTAAAAATCTCAAATGTATGGTCACTCTTGAAAATGTACATATAAGTAGCATGGATATGCTAAATAAAAAAAGAGTCTTAAAACTGACAAATGGAGCTTGACACCAGTGGTATCAAAGAAAGAAACTGCTCTTCAAACCTCAGATTCATGTACTGGCCAGTGTGGACCAGTTAAGGGGGTCCAGGGAGTTTGGGTTTGTGAATTTGGAAAATACTTTTTTTCTGGGGATTGTTGAGAGTATGGGGTGCCAGAGATGATTTTATGTGTTGCCGGTCTTTTAACAATCAAAGAAAGAGCTCCATAAAACCTTTGCCATGGTGGTCCGGTTTGGGAACCTGGAGGTTACATCTCCTCTATTTGTAGATGATAGGACTCTTCTGTTGGCATTTTTAGTGTGTAGAAGGCTTTGCGAGTGCACAAATCCAAATGCATAATGGTGAACAGGTCAAGATTTTGTATACCATCGGCTAAAATGAGCTCTGACATTCTGCGGAAACTTATAGTAAAGCCACCGGTCTTCCACATGAAAAGAAGTCAGTTCAGTTGGGGCAAAAATCAGGTTCACCTTACGCCTCTTCTGGCAAGGAAAGCCCTGGAATCCCCCGGAATGTGCCTGGGAGAGGAATTTGTGGGTTCCCCACCTGAACCTGTTCCAACTGAAGTCTGAACTTGGATAAGTGGAAAACATCGACTGGATGGACACAGTGGGCAGATACCCTCTTCATCGAGTTTTTAGAGAAGGGATTAGACTTTCAACACATTATAGATTCTCTATCTTGACAAAACATTGCAGATTGGATGACATTGATCATTTTTGCATATTCTAATACAAAAACCGAGAGTGGACGTTTTCCGCATATAAGATTTTCTCAAGGTAGTGAGTTAATTTCCCAATGGTTTTCTCAAGATAAAGAGTACATTTCCTGTTTTTCATGCATACTTTTGTCCCCGATGGTTTTCTCGAGATAACGATTAATTTTCTATATTACGGTATACGTATTTTTTTTCCCCCAGTGGTTTTTTTGAGATGACGAGATGATTGGTGTGTGTGTGTTAAACCTGATTCCTCCACTCAAATGCATGCCGTTGTGCCAGGCATTTGAAGGATAGTATCAGGTTTTCTCAAGATTGACTCGTTATCTTGTGAAAAATAGTTGGGAAGTAGTGTGTGCGGAAAAACATCTTCTCTTGGCTTCCATATTCTAATTCAGTGTAATTTTAATGCAATAAAATGCAAAAAAAAAAAGCTATATTTGTTATCAAAGCCCAATTTCCGGTCAGGTATTGAGTAGATACGACTTTACAGAATAAAGGAGATGTTTTATTTAGAGATTACCATTATGCATTCCTACTGTCTCAGCTGTCTGGCCCTGTGGCATTTCCAGGCCAGTTATTTGGCCCAGAGTTACATGTCCACATGCTGAGGCACATAATAAACCGCATGTGGTCCTTTACAGACAATTTGCATGGTGCTGTGTGTGTGCAGTGAGAGAGACAGAGGGGGAGAGGGAGAGAGAGAGAGAAAGAGAGAGACTGTTTCTTCAAAATGGATGCCACACACATACACTGATTGAGAGTGCCGTGAGGGGGAGATCTGATCCTCTCTCTCTGTCAAAGCTCTTAGTGCTAAAGCTCACATGTCTGTTCTAAAGACTGGTATCCTGTGGACCTCTATATGATGGTTTCAAGGGAAAATTTTGTAGCCGTAGTACGGATCAGTCCTCTCTGCATTGCAGCAGTGTGGTTGAGGAAAGCAGGGAGCAGAGAGCCCGTGTTGCACACCGAGCCCCGGCACCCAATCAGGTACCTCCGTCTGGTACCCGAGCCAATCGGCGGCTCGCAGCCGAGGTTAAAGATTGACAATTGCAGGAGAGAACAGCAGGGAGAGAAGGCCTTCTGGGAAACCTGGACCCATCTTTTTCTCCCACCCCATCATTCTCTGGCGTTCTCAATTATTGATAAAGATAAAAGAGCAGGCCGAAGATTCTGCGAGCGAGGGAGGAGAGAAGGTATGCTGATCCTTTCCTTCAGTTGAGGCATGATTGTTGTGGAAGAGGTGGGTGTGGACAGGGATGTATCAATAAGTTGTGTCAGACTGTGCAGCTCTGTGTCTTCTGTTGCTTGTTGTGTCTATTTTCCGTGGCCTTCTGAGGATGTTGTTGTGAAGTGCATGGAACTGTCCAGACAGGTTAGACACGGAGGTCAGCACAGGCACTTCCTTGCACTGTCTCACGTTCGCTGTCTCTGATTTTTCTTCTGTCAGTTTGAAAAGGCAGAGGAGGTCAGAGAGGGTCAGTACCAAAATGTAGTTCTTTTGTTTGGACTGGAAGAAAGAAATGCACTACATGTGTTTCATGGCTGTGGATAATAACAAAAATAACTCAGTCCAGAAGCATCTGAACAGCTTGAACATTGCAGTTCACTCAGAATATCCTTAGTGGTATAAACAATAGGCTTCAAATCAGGCTGAGGCACGTCTGAGTGAAAATAGGGGAGAAAAAAACTTGTTGGGCAAATCTTTGATAAAGATGGTTGAAAGCATGTTCGGATTTTTTTTGAGGATTTTCACAAGTACAATGCGTTTTTATTAATTAAAAAATATATATTTTTGTAGATGCTGGACAGGTCAGATTCGACTGGAATATTTTCTCTATGCTTAATCATAAATACCTGGAAGTGCCGCTGTGTAATTGCACCATAACAAAATGCTTCTCAACCATTTCCTCATTTTTATTGAACTCAGCATTTGTAAGTTGCTGAAATTGTATTTAATTTCCATATCATCAAAAAAAAATTTTCATCACAATGCATCTTGAGAAGCAAAACATATATTCGGCCACTACGCAATTCTTCCTCTCAGTCTTGCTAAATCGGTTTGCTTTGGGACAATTGAAATTTTCCATCAAATATTTTTGTCACACTGCTGTTAGTTGTTTTTTTTTGTTTTACAATCTGTATCCATGATTAAACCTTATTTTTCACTGCTTTCTAAAAATATATTCCAGTTTAAAAATCTCAAATATTTTAAGATATGTTATGATATTAGACATACGTTATGAAATTTAAGTATGATGAATTTTGTAAGCAAGCTGATCCTGATTTTCTGTTACAATTTTCTTAAAATGTCTTAAAAGTATACAAAAATGTAGCTGTGAGTTAATTCGCTATCATAAATGCAACGACTAACATTATTATGATGATGTGACAACTGTACTTTATTAATTAAATTACCGACAAATGTCAATATACAGATTCTTCTGTTTTTATGAGCAAAGAAAAATTAACTGTAAACTCTCTCAAAATGTCTTAAATATGTGCTTTGAAGTTCATAGTGCCAAATATTTACGCTTAAGTCCCTTATTGTAAAGAGTTGTAGGACGTTATGTCTCAATTCATCTGCTTAATTGATGCTTTTGACAAAGTAAAAACTTGTTAGACTGGCTGAGACACAACTAAAAACTCATAGTTGTTTAGAAGCCCAGTCAATCATAAGCTCAGGTGGGCTAAATGCAGCTTGTCCAAGGAATCTCTAAATCTTTATTATATTATGATTTTTATCTACACATTGTTTGTATGCTGAACATTATTTAGTTGTAATCCAATCATACGTTTTGATTAATGTACTGTCTTCTTTACAGCACAGTGTACTACTTTCATAAAAATAAGTAAAAGAATAGGACACAGAAGGGATAAAACATGAGCATATATTGAAGGTTATCTTTGTGTATCAGTGTTATAGAGGAGGAGGGGAAAACAGAAAACTACACTCAAGCAGAAGAAATGGAGATCTCCACAAGATCCAAAGGTAAGCACAGCAAATTGGCCAAATATAGCTGCAAGACGTGGCATTCTCAGAAAACATAATTTAAAAACTAAAAGAAACCTTTAAGTAGCCCAGAGTTAGAGGCAGGTTTTGATGTGAAGTGCTTTATTCTTCTTTTTGATTTTCTTGTGTACTTTCCAACTTAATATGAACAGTTTGAGAACACACTGACTTAGCCTGATCCAGTCTAAACTCTTCTTGTTTCAGATGCAGGATCAACAGAGAGGCTGGCCCAGAAGAGGAAAATCCCCAGTCCTTCAAACTCATCCAGTGGCCACTCCCCAGCTGAAAGCTCACCCTGCCCAGTGAAAAAGAAGAAAAAACCCGGAGCTGGTAGCAGCACCAAGGACCAGGTATAATCTCAGTCTGCCAAATGGGAATTAAAAAACGAACGAAATGTAGAAGCTGGATCTTGAGTCTGTGTGCAGGAAAACGATTTAGTTCATCTTAGTTGTATATTCATTTCATTTTCCACTGTTTAATTAATCTAAATTATGCAACAATGGGACTTTATCAGTGTGCTGGCGTAGAGAACATCTATATATACACGAGCAGCTTTAAATAAATCTCAAAACTCGACGTTCTGTCAACATTCACGTCTGCTTGATTTTGCTCGGCTCACTGAGCGTCAATACCGTACAGACAGAACATGCAGCTCCACATCCCGAATGCTTTACACAAGCGAAATCTGCAAGATGCGTGACCAAGTGCAGTCAGTATTGTTAGAAACTAACAAAAATTGAAAATAATAAAAAGGGGAGGGGACATATGATTTAAGTTAGTGGAATGTATTTACCATAAAAAAAATACTAGGATTTTTTTTTCTCCGTTTGTAAATGACAATAAAAGTCACATTTTTGGGATGCCTTGTTTTCGTCATACAGTATCAATAAACCCACCAATTCCTAAAAGCTTTTAAACTTTTAGGAGATGTTGACATTTTATACTTGTCTCAATTATTCCTTCTCAACAACTTATGTGAACAATATATGTGACATCATTTAAGAAGAATCAGAATAGATTAACAATGTTATTGATCTTTTCTTGCTGAAAGTGTTTGGTAAGCTGTCCGTGGTACATTTACTAGTGGATTCCATCAGGCTTTAAAATTAAAATTGTTTCTTTATATGTTACTGTGCACATGTCAAAAGTATCGTATTTAAAACTGTTTAAAATGGGAGACGTTTAACATAATGTTTTGTCCCCTGTTCTGATCTGAGAGTTAAAATCAATTTCTTGCTGACACCTGTTAATATTAAAGTTAAACAAATTAATTCCATATTTTTTTCTTAAAAACGCAACGGCTTTAAAGTTGAGTAAATGAGTCACTTTTCATGAGTATCACATGCTCTGCATGAGAATTGTGACCCAGTTACATTCTAATGCATTCTGATTTCTCTTGACTGCAAAGAATATTTTGACTATATGATTTGTTCTTACAGAGACGTCTGACTTAACACATGCAGCTGCTACTTTCAGTAAATAGCTATATGGGTCCTTGCTAATTGTGTTTTAATGCGGAGTAGTTTGCTGAAATGCTAGGCTACCACTAGCAGGGTAACTCTTTGTTTTTGTATGACTTGTTGATCATTTGGATTGAATGTATTTTAGGTTAATTGTGCACAGCCTACCCTTAGGGAAGAAACTGTTCCCCTTGTTAGTATTTTAGATTGTGTATCAGTGTTTTGAGTTTAACCTTTGCCTTGAGTACAACTGTAGTTTTATAGTCTTAGGGGAAACATACTGTCTACCAGATGTATTGCTGTATTTGGAAATGTTGGGGTTTTTATTTAGCTTACACACACACACAGCTGGAGCATACACACAAATACCTGCTGAGTATCACACAGGCTTAAAGATTTTGGGCGACATCCCTTAGAGAGGTGAACTAAGGTGAAGCTTCCGGACTGGGACGATGACAGATACTGTGACAAATGTGACATTTTGCTTATAGTTGATTGAGAATTAGTTCAGTAGATATACTTTATGCTGATGCCTTGCATGCTTCCTTGGCTTCTTTAATTGTGATCCTGATTTTGACCTTCCCCCAACTTTGTCTTTCTTTTGCCTGCGTTCCAGTCTGAGCTAAGACATGGTCCCTTTTACTATGCCAAGCAGCCAGCACTCACCACAGACCCTGTTGATGTTGTACCGCAGGACGGCAGGAACGACTTTTACTGCTGGCTGTGCCACCGCGAGGGCCAGGTGCTCTGCTGTGAGCTCTGCCCCAGGGTGTACCATGCCAAGTGTCTCAAACTGCCAGCTGAGCCCGAGGGCGACTGGTTCTGTCCAGAATGTGAGGTACTGAACCCAGGATCTGAACAGCTTCTTAGTGTTGTAAACAGCTTGTCGAAAGCTGCTATATGACTTTAGATGCAGCTATTCAAAAGTATTCATACCTCTTGGAATGTTTTTTTTTTCCAATTTTGGCGCATTACAACCACAAACTTTCATATACTACATTGAGCTTTTATGTTTTAGACCAACACAAATTAGAGGACAATCCCCTTAAAAACTCTTAAACTATGAAAAACATTTAAACAAAAAAAGTCTCAAAATGTGGTATGCATACATCCTCAACCCCTTTACTCTGATATATTTAAATTAGTTGTGCACCGACTGCAGTTTTCTGGCTGACCAAGAATTTTTAGTTTCAACTGTCGATTCCAATTTTGATTGATACCATTTTTTTTTTGTTGTTGAAAAGCTGCTATCTCTGCCCTGCTCCACTCAAGTGGCAGCAAAGATAGGATCCTTTCAATCACACATACCAGTTGATTTGCACCTGACTCACCCTGTCGTCACAACAAGCGACAAGATGGAGTTGGAACATGTGAAACAAAAGCTACAAATGGAAACAGATACTCTGCTTACTTAAATGGTGGTCTAAAAGCGAAAGCAGTAAAGTCGTAGCTAAAATAATATGTCGGGTTTACTTCAAGCTATATATAAAGTTAATTAGTTGGGTTGGATCGGGCTCACATTATGGGCCCGGGTTGGGTCAGGTTGGATCTTTTAGGCCTGATGGAGCTAAATAACAAAACCTGTTAGACTAAAAAAAATAAGAGTTGAGTCACAATTTTCATATTTATATTTGTGTAAATATTGACAAACATCTATCATTCACCATGTGCTACTTTGTCATGGTCCATTACATAAAATACAAATACACTGAGGTGAGTAGTTGTAATCTGACAGAATGAGGGAAATTAAAAAAAAAAAACTGTAAAAAACTAAATTACAGCAAGAGAGGTTATTGACAGCACAAATAGCAAAAACGTCAGAGCGTCTGTGTGCTGCATCTCGTAAAAAGCCTCGAATGAAATGTTGATTTTTTTTTTCTTTCGCCCTTCAGAGAATAACTGTTGCTGAGTGCATAGAGACGCAGAGCAAGGCCATGATGATGCTCACTACAGATCAACTTTCTTATCTACTTAAGTTTGCTTTGCAGAAGATGAAGCAACCAGGTGTAAGTATTTTTTCTAACAGGAGCCATTCCTTCTTAATAGGATTGTCTTTACGTTTACCTGAATTTAGGCACGTATTCTTTCGCTTACACAACCAAGCGACGGTCTGCACCTTTCAGTAGTGCCAGATGTTCAACTTTACTGTTCACCTTTCAGCCCAGTTTTTCACGTAACTATGAATTTGCATGATGAACTTTGCTGTAACAGAACTAACAGTCACGTGAAGTGTTTTCTAATGGGCCTGTCATGGCTTGAAAGGCGGTGAACATGCTAGCTGGTGGTGAGGATACAGCTGCCCCTCTCACTCTCTTTCAGGATCATCCGCGCTTGTCATCTCGCTCCCCACATGCAGCTTCCTCGCAGAGAAAGACTTTTAATTGGGTAATCAATCACATCACTAACAAGACCCCATCATGATTTGTTAGTTCACTGCTTCTTTCTCTCGTTTTTTTTGTTGTTGTTGTTTTTTGTTTTGTGTGAAGAGCTTCTTTTAGAGCTTATTCCAGTATGTGGGTAGCATGTTAGAGGAAAAAAATACTTGTGAATCCTCAGCATTTGTTTACCTTCACCCTTTTTTTTTTTTTGTTTTGTTTTCTTCTTTACTCAATTTTGCAGACTGAACCTTTCCAGAAACCGGTGTCTCTTGAACAGCATCCGGATTACGCAGAGTATATATTTCATCCGATGGATCTTTGCACACTCGAGAAGGTATATTTGAGTTACTGACGTGTTTATGTGTTGCAATTTGACCACAGCCTCTTTATCAAGAGATCCATGACTTGCTGTTTTTTTTTACTTTAGAATCGTATCACTGATCATTAAACTATTGCTGTTCAGACAGTCCTTTTTTTTCATGTGCTACAGAATATCAAAAAGAAAATGTACGGCTGCACGGAGGCCTTTCTGGCAGATGTTAAATGGATTTTGCACAATTGCATTATCTACAATGGAGGTATGTTGCTGATTTTATTATTAACATGAACACTATTTCTGGATATTTATAACAGGTTGTAAGGACTGCAATGAACTTACAACCGGTATGAATACTTTTTAGGGGGAAAAAAAGGTATTCAGAACTTTTTTGGATAAAACAAGTATTCATATGACTTCACACTTTGTCCTATTAAGACCACAGGTTTTCACCAGATGTTTATGCAGCTGGCTAAGGCGAAGTGGAGCGCTATAGGGAAATGGAAGGAAAATGGGACATTTTAAAAATTTCTTTTGCAAAGAAAAATCTAAAAAAGTGTTAATGCATTTATGTTAATATTTCTTTAGCTTAATGCCTCTAAATAAATTCTGTCTTCACAAGTCACTTGATTAAGAAGTGGGGTGGAGAAGCAGGTTATAAAACAATATGAACAACTCAGGGAGCACAGCTGAACTGAGCATTAATCAGCGAAGCAGCCATCCACGGTAACACCAGGGGGAGCTGTAGAGGTCCACAGCGCAGGCGGGAGAATCTGTCGGCACCACACAAATCTGGCTGTGATTAGAAAGCCATTGTTCAAAGAAAACCAAAAACAGCAATAGTCTAAAGCTTTGCTTCAGAAATCCAATGAAGAATCTGTGGCCAGACCTGAAAAGTATTCACAAATGCTTTTTGTTCGGTGTATTATCCACATATCTGACTGTGCTTGAGCTATTTTACACACAAGAAATTGCAAAAATGTCAGCCTCCGTGTGTGCAAAGTTCTACTGCAGAGTACAAGTGGCTGAATATAAATATACATGAAAATCAACCCAATGATCTTATTGGTATTTGTAGCTACAATGTGCATTCCGGTTGGATTAGAATAGTACTGTACCTGTAGTACACTTAAAGTGTTCAGAAATAATCCATGTTATTCTTTCAGGCAATCACAAGCTCACAGCTACAGCTAAAGTGATAGTAAAAATATGTGAACACGAGGTAAGCATGAAGTTTGGGTTACATATCTTTCTGTACAGACAATGCTTCGCTCAAAGCATGAAACTTATTCCCGTGTCTTTTATTTTTGTTTGGCTTGTTTTTTGCAGATGAATGAGATTGAAGTGTGTCCTGAGTGTTACCTGTCCGCCTGCCAAAAGAGAGAAAACTGGTTCTGTGAGCCATGCGTAAGCTAGCTGACTTACCTGATGATTCGTGACGCCATCCTGTTGTTCATCCGTTGTGAAATAAATGATCAGGCAGCAGCTCTGTAGTTCCAGTCTGTTACTGTCTGTCTGCAGAGCCACCCGCACCCTCTCGTATGGGCCAAATTGAAAGGATTTCCGTTCTGGCCTGCTAAAGCGTTACGAGACAAAGACGGACAGGTGGACGCTCGCTTCTTTGGCCAACATGACAGGTATCGGCCGTTGTCGCTTCATTTACATTAGGGATGCCCTAATCCAATACTGATGTTGAAAATTGGTCCGATATCAGCCAAAAAATTGAATATCGTATTATATCGACCCACATCTAAAATTTTGGACAGAAGCAAACTGTTATAAGCACTCCTCTTGATCAAGTCTTTTCTAACACTTAACACTGCGCCGATTCAATAGTAATATCTGTATCAGTCCCAATGTTGAAAAAAAATTCTAAATATTCTAGGTATCAGTCACAAAGTCTAGTTCTATACTTTGTCCTCTGAGTCATTTCATGCTTTATTATTTATTTTGAATTATATTTAGAATTCGTAATTGCACTTTTGAAACCACTTGAAAAAAGGTTTGTTGCAGATTATTTTTTTTTACTTATTTGACCAAGGTAGTCGACCTATTGGGGTTTTTCTTGTCCGTTTCAGTTTCTATATTATTTATTTTACATTTATTTGATATACTAATAAATTGCAGCAAGTGAACAAATTAAAATTGTGTTGTTTTTCTGTGTGACCAAACTTGTGAAGTTATGAGTGTATTTGAGTGAGCTGGACTGGTGCAGAGTTATCATATAAATTTGCAGTTCAGTACATTTATGTCTGTGTTTTAAAAAAGAAACCTTTTAAGTCTAACTAAGCTGTTTTTCAGTATCTGATTGATATTGGTTGATACTAAACTTCAGATATTGATATCTGTATCAGAAATGAAAAAAGTGGATCGGTGCATCCCTAAAAACAATGTATGATTGGAGAGGATATCTTATTGGGTAAATATCAGTATCGACCAATACTCAAAGCTGCAATATTAGTATCGTATCAGTGGTGAAAAGGTTGCACCGGGATTTACATGGACCTATAGCGTTATATTTACTTTATTTTTCTTCCAATAATGGATCAGTTCTGGAATTTATCTTGCAGGGCCTGGGTTCCTCTGAACAACTGCTACCTCATGTCCAAAGAGATTCCCTTTTCTGTGAAGAAGACCAAAAGCATTTTCAACAGTGCCATGCAAGAGATGGAGGTCTATGTGGAGAACATGAGACAGAAGTTTGGCGTGTTTAACTACGCCCCCTTCAGGACGCCGTACACCCCTGACAATAGCTTCCAGCTGCTTCTCGACCCCTCAAATCCCTCGTCCACCGCCGTAAAACCAGAGAAACCGGAGAAGATAAAGCTGAGCATCGATATGTCGGCGTCGCCCAAGATCACCCTGACCAGGGCGGTGCTGTCAGGACTGGGAGGAAGCACAATGGGACAGCGGCGTCCTCTCGGAGACGGGCAGCGATCCCCCATGAGCACCAACTCCTCTGCACATGGTGGCTCCGATGGGGAGCAGGAAATGGCAGACAGGACGCAGACAAAATCTGCAAACAGGCAGTCCAGTGCAGGAGAAGAGTCCACCAACTGCACAGGTACCAACACAGCTGCATTTTGTGGTGTTGAATCATTTCTATCTCATGTAGATTTGAACAAAACAAATACATTTTCACTTATCTCCACTAAAAATAAGTCCCTAAATAAATGTTAAACAAAACTGCAGCTATGCGTCTTTTTAATCTGACCGTTAGCTGACAATAAGAGCAATGAGCTGGCCTGTGTTGCCTGCACAAAATTAAGTTCTTTACCGGGGTCCCAGTTTATGACCACTTGGCTACAATTTGTTTTAGGAGACTCGATTAGACTTCACAAGTTTTTTTGTTTTTTTTTTGAAAAGCACCAGATGTTTAATTTTAATCACTCTTCAGCTTAAACATAAAACATTGTCTTATGTTTTGGAACAGATGAATAGGGATTATAACACTTCCTACTGTAGGTATGGTAGGACGAGAGGTTCCCCACTGACAATGAAACAAAATATGTGAAGAAACATCAACTTTTAGAATGCTTTTCCTCACTTTTATTCACTATTCAGTCATTTTTACGCTTGTTTAGCACAAATGCTGCCTCACACCTTCTGATTTTGAGTCGGCCATGAGGTGTTTAGGGTCCTACAGCAGTGTGATTCACAGCAGGGCTGCTGGATGGTTCCTTTGGTCTTTTTCTTGTCAGAAACTTGTCCATTTCATGCTTGCTGTGCTAGCTGGAGATAAGAAAGATTAGATAAAAAAGCATTAAAAATCTGCAATGAAAAAATTTATTTGATTGATTTTTATTTTTTAGTTTTTTTGCTTTCTGAATCCCTCCTACTGGCAAACATGTCAAAGGAAAAAAATGTAAAAAGCTACCATAACCTGAATGCACAAGTGAGCAAACTTTAAAGCTGCTTCTTCGGTCTAACCTTTTTCAGTCTATATGCCACGTCTTGACTTGGGACTATTTTCTCACTCTGTCTTTCAAAAGGTCTTTAAGATCATCTGAGTGTAAAGACTTAATTTTTTTTTTTTTTTTATCAGTTGTAGATGTTCTTTTGCTCATTTGGATGTATGTGTCCAGTAGAGCTTTGCATTTTTTTAGCTGAATTGTAGAGAATGTTTACCATGAAAAAGGTATTCTTCCATACAATCTTTCCATTTTTTGGCATTTACAGGAAATTCCCTAGACAGCCCGAAACCACTCCACTCTCAGACTCCTGACACACCCAAGCAGGAAAAGGCACCACAGACCGGAAGCATTCTAAACCTTAATCTAGGTGAATCTTTTACGCCTTTTTTGTTAAGACATGACATTAATATTTAAACATGATAGCTAAAATATGGATACTTCATTCAAATCTTTCTGTTTTGGTTTATGCAGTTATGGTGATTGTTGTGTGTCCTTTCAGATCGAAGTAAAGCAGAAATGGATCTAAAGGAGCTCAGTGAGACGGTTCAGCAGAAACAGGGAGCTGCTCCGGCCCTCACTTCTCCAAAAAGACAGATCAAGAGCCGCTTCCAGCTAAACTTGGACAAGACAATTGAGAGCTGCAAGGCACAGTTGGGTTAGTATGGAAACCTTATCACATGGACTACTCTTAATAAGCTAAATATTATGGTTCCCTGGACTGGACAGTCGTCTCTGTCTTTGCTTTGTAGGTATTGATGAAATCTCGGTGGACGTTTATAAAGGTGTGGAGCACAGCGACTCTGAAGACTCTGACAAATCCGACTCCAGCGAGAGCGAGTATGCCACAGATGAAGAGTCAAAGTCTAAGCCTGGCCAAGACTCTGCCCCCAAAAGGGAACCGCAGAAGGAGCCCACTAGGAGTAAAGCGAAAGAGCAACCTTCTGTAAGCCCGACGGGGAAAGACAAAGCCGACCCACTTGTGCCAAACACCATGGATGATTCCAGTACGTCTGTGTCTGATGGCGAGACTGAACAGAAAACGAGCACCGGTTTGGGTAAAGAGAACCCAGATATGACCGAAACAGCTCTAGAAACCCCGGTGTACAAGGAAAAGTGTCAGGTGAAACTAAAGGAGGCAAAACAGACAGTTCCCACGGAGGACTCTGACTCAGAGAAGGAGCTGGTTATCGATCTTGGGGAAGAACAGGCTGGCAAGGAGAAAAAGAGAAGCAGAAAAGACAGCACTGTCAAAGAGTTAACTGTTGGGAAATCTGAAGGTGAGAAGGGGCTTCCCCTTTTTGATGTACTGTGAAGTAATCATACAGTGCCAATCGGATGGTCTTAACCAATTTGGACTTTTAATAAGGCAATCTTTTTAAAACTCTAAAAAAAATGGCAATTCTTAAAGTTAAATTAAAATAATTGGTTTCCTTGTTTATAAATGAAGGTTAGTATAGAGCCTTTCCAGTAGTTTAATATTGGCTTCCTTTATCAACTCTAAAATCAGCTCTGACGTGTGTCTGGAATAATTTCCTCACTGAGAGACTCAACTTTGTCCAAACTTCAACCATTCTGTTCACTTGAGGTGGAGTTAAAGGACATGGAGATGGTCCTTATTCGTTAGTTTATCCCGTAACATATCAATGAAACTCATTTTTTCACAGTCGTAAGCATTTTGTTATTAGATACTCAGTCTTCAGACATACCTGACATGTTTCGACGTTGTACTTCTGTCTTCATTAGAGGTGTCACCACCTCTGAGAACAACAGCCGTGACACCTCTGAAGAAGATTGAACTACATTGAAACATGTCAGGTATGTCTGAAGAGATATTAAATATCTCGGTGTCTAATAACAAAACAATCTTCAAGACCGTTATTTTATCCACAACTTTGGAGCAGGTGTATCTTTTTTTTTGGGGTTAAAATTTCCTTTTCGCTGTCGTACGTAGGAAAAGCTTTGACCACATCGGGGCTCCCGTCGTCAAACTCCACCGCCACTTCCACATCCTCCGGTGTTTCCACGCAGTCTCTGATGGCCCTCCCTGTCACTATGGTCACATTCACTACTTCCTCTCCCGCCACAGTCAGCCACTCGTCCGTCTCCAGCGCCGCCACGACGCCGTCATCTTCCTCATCGGTTTCAGCAGTGCCAGCTTTGAAGAAACAGCGCCCTCTGCTGCCCAGAGAGACGGTGCCGGTGGTGCAGCGAGCCATCGTGTGGAGCCCCGCCGCAAAGTTTCAGACATCCTCCCAGAAGTGGCACATGCAGAAGGTGCAGCGGCAGCAGCAAACCCAGCAGCTCGTCGTGGCCCCACAAACGCAGGCATCCTCGCCCAGACACAGCCAGGCCCAGGTTCTGACCCAGACACAAGTAGCGGGAAATGGCTCCGCGGCCGTTCCTTCGTCGTCGTCCTCAGCGCAGCAGTCCTCACAAAACTCTCGCTATCAGACGAGACAGGCTGCTAAGAGTGAGTCGCACGGTTTTTGTAGTGAGCTTCGTTCTGCTTGTCCATAATATTGATGCTTGTGTTCTTAATTTTAGCCGTTCAACAAAAAGACCCATCCATCAGCACGTCCACACCTGCTGCTACTCTGGTACCTAACAGTCCTGCTTCTGTTACCATGGTAGCTCCGTCAGGTTTGGGCACACCTGCGTCATCGCCGGCCGGAACAAACCTGTATGTTCCCACTGCCTCGGCAGATGTGGCTGCAGACATTGCAAAATATACAAACAAAGTTAGTATCTTTTTTTTTTCCCCTTAATTTTTGATTAACCTAATTCGCAAGACTTAAAGGGGGACCTGTTATGCAAAGTTAGCATTTTCCACATTCTTGTTCTTCCATTTGGGTCTCAACAGCTTCTAACAACAGCCCAAGCACTTAAAAAAAACACCCAACAGTTCTCTGGTAATAGGTTGATCTGGAAAACTAGCCATTTTAAAATCCTCCATTGCTTTGTTACCTCATCCACTGACCTCAGCTGCTGACCTAGCAACCCAAGCTGATCTCCAGCACATTTGGGCAGCTGGTTTTACTATGTTCAACCTCTCCTGGAAAAAGACAAATGTTTTGACTTACCATTCAGAAACCATTTTCTACATTCCTGTTGCTTGTGCAGGAGGCTCCACTTCTGCTTTTCAAAGATGTCCAGTTGTATAATTGCGCATCTGTTTGCAGTCATTTTCAGTACTTGTGCGCGTGGCCAGCATTAACTTATTTGGATTTAAAGTGACAAGATGCCCTAAAAAAGGAGCTATTTTGAGCTCCTTTTTTTAGGGCTATTTTAACTAGATCTAGATGATTTTGTGCAAAAAATTTAATGAACACATTTTGCATAGTACATATACAACGTATTTTCCGGACTATAGAGCGCACCTGATTATAAGCCGCAATAATAGGTTTTTGTTTCCTTCTAGAGGGGATATCTGATGTAAAATAAATGAAATACAATAAGTTGTTTCAGTTCATTACAATATTAGTAGCCTTCATGACAGTTAATTTGAAATCCAGAACATCAAATGCATGTTTTTTCACACATTTAATGAAATAATCTTTCCTTTTTTTTTCAGATAATGGATGCAATTAAAGGTACAATGACTGAGATGTACAATGACCTCTCTAAAGGTTCTTCAGGGAACACAATAGGAGAGGTAAGTGTTTACTCTGTGCTCTGGAGAGACTAACTACATGTCAAGTGATAAAAATTTTGGAGTTGTAACTTAAAAATTATGAAAAATTTTAAGGTGGGTGAACACTTTTCCTATAAAGAATTTTACATAATACCCCTTGATGTATTTCCTGCAGATAAAACGGCTGAGAATTGAAATAGAAAAACTACAATGGCTACATCAGCAGGAGTTGTCTGAAATGAAGCACAATCTCGGTGAGGTCCTCATTCATTTTCTCCTAGCTGCCTCAGTACATTGTCTTAATTATCACACCGACGTTCCTTTTTCCTTTTTTTTGGTTCTTCTTTTGTTCTCCGATGCAGAGCTGACGATGGCAGAAATGAGACAGAGTCTGGAGCAGGAGAGGGAAAGGTTAATGGCCGAAGTGAAGAAGCAGATGGAGCTGGAGAAGCAGCAGGCTGTGGATGAGACCAAGAAGAAACAGTGGTGCGCAAACTGCAGGAAGGAGGCCATCTTCTACTGCTGCTGGAACACAAGCTACTGCGATTACCCATGTCAGCAAGCCCACTGGCCAGAACACATGAAGTCCTGCACTCAGTCAGGTAAAGACATAGAGCCAGAATCAAAACTAAGGATTATAACAACAAAAACAACAGCTAAGCTGCAGAACACAAAATCTTACCAAGTATTTTTGGTCTAGTGCCTAGTGGACATATCGTATTACACTTGAAATAAGACAAACCTAACTTACAAGTCACTTTTCAGCAAGAAGTATGAGTTTGTTTTAAGTTAGTAATTCTTTAATATTGATGAAAAAGTATGAGTACCACTTGCAGATTATTTCACTTGTAAGTACTGTAGTACTTAGTTATCAATGTTAGTGAATTATTGACTTAAAACAATCTTCTAGCTATTGCTGAAAAGTTACTTGTAAGCTATTTTTGTCTTATTTCAAGTGTGCTAAGATATTTGCACTAGAAACTAAACCAAAAATATTTGTAAGATTTTGTGTTTTTGCAGTGTACAATTCAGATCAGAAGTTTACATACATCCAACATAAGCACAAGTCTCTTTAATGAATTGGGCTCATTGCGATTTATTGGAAACATTATGTTTTCTTTGTTGACCGATAATACCAGACAACTTCAATCATTTCAGTTTTTCAGCCAACAATTGAATGAGGGAACGTGAGGAAACATGTATGTAATAGATTCTGTGTATCTAATTTTGACCCTGTGCGAATTAGAGAAAATTCACAATAAATTCACATTTACCCATCGGGTTCTTGTTTTCAAAATTCACTGAAATTGTATGTTTGTAATTGCTCCACCCTGTAAAATAATGACATGAATAGATTGGTAATAGTGCAGAGTAAATATGATTTGTGTCCATGATGAGTATATGTAAAACATCTGGTAATAACATTTAGCTATTTTCCATAATAACTGTACATTCTTTACATTTACAGTATATCAAAATTTTTGACTTGTGTTCTTCTTGTAGCAACCGCCCCACAGCAAGAACCTGAGGCTGAGCCAACAGCAGAAGTGCCAAACAAAGGTGCAGGGCAGACAAGCAGCGGCCCTAATACCCACAGAGATACCCCTGTGTCTGCCTCTTCAGACAAAGACTGTGACACAGAAAAAAGTACTGAAAATGTTGCTGTGACCTTGTCATAACCCAACATGAAAATGTAAAATTATGTATGTTTTACTACTATGTTGTGTCTGAGCTGTTTTATGTTGGATGCCTTTCCAAAATTAAGACTTAGTTTACCGTTATTTATGGACTTTTCAAAAACACATTAGCTGCTCCATACTTTAAGCTGTTAGTGTAAATGATCTAAGAGCATGCATTGGTCTCACAAAACAGAAATATGCACATAGCTCAATGGAAAGCCTTTATACAGTTATAAAATATAGCCTATGTTAATGGATTTTAATGGATCATAAATGTAGATTGTAGAGGCTGGTGGCAAAAAAATGCAACTGTTTTGTAATCTTTGTTATTCAGCTCTTATTTGATGTGTTATTCTAAAACAGTCGATGAGTATGCTGGGGTATTTTCAGTTAGTGTATGATGATCAAACGGGTTTTTTTTTAATTCTGCATTTAAATACAATTTCTATTCATACATTAAGTTCAAAAGAAATATATCATGCTAATCGCTAGCTTGTTGAAATAAAAAAGCACAACATTCTGCATCAACCCAGTTCTCCTCCAAACCAATGGGTGGCGCTGTAACCGAAAGCGTTTTGTGTAAACCGTCAGCCATCTGCCGCAGTCAGTTAGATCCAACGGGATTGGAAAATGGAGGATTGACAGAAATGAGGACATAGTGTCGGTATTTCTAACATGTGTGAGTACATTAAAAAATTTCAGACTCATATTAGCAATTATTTAACGTTTCTATGATATTCTCGAGTGTTACTGGTTTCATTAATCCTACTTGAAGGCAGCGTTGAGACTGAAAAAAAAAAGATACCTCTTACGTTAGCAAAACCCGTTTTAGCTGTGGATAAGGTAACTGCGTCAATTAAATGTAGGTTGGTATTTGACGATTTTAGCGTATAGAATTTAATAATAATGTCTTTCGGCTGGTGTGTAGTTCCGTTATTTATTCGAGGGAGACCAAAATGCTGGGGAATTAAAACGCTTTTAGCCGCTAAAAAGGTTAGCTTAGCATGTTGGCTTGCGAGTGCACGTTCTGCAGCGTTCACCTCCACGTTGCGAGACCACAATACAAATTAGGACCAAAGAGATAACAGCAATGCAGTCTGCAAGTATTATGGGGTGCAGTGAGCGCTCTTTTATGTTTCTTTTACGTTTTTACTTATTGGTAGTGCTTGAGACGGCGTGGCCCGGATTATCGCTAGCTAACGCAACAAAAAAGGTTTTGGCGGAGTGTTTTTTTTTTTTTTTTTTTCAGTCATCGTTATGTAACATGTGGGGTAAAAGAACATACGGGATCTAGAGACTTTAATATTAGTTCCTGGTTTTATTCAGTCCCACTATAAGCTATGCTAGCGTCTAATTTTTATGAACATAGCATCTGTTGGTGTATAACGTTTCGATCAGGCGTCTGTAATGCGCTCGTGCAGAAGGCCGCGTGCAGCCCTCCGGTTGGGTGGCGCTTGGAAACAGCTTGACCTGTTTACCGTGTGCTCCAGTCCACAGCTCGTTATCACTACCGACATCACTTCAACTCGTCGAAGGCGATTTAACATGAGATTATAGTTAGTATTGCGTGTGATTTATTTTCTTTTATGGACGAGCCCCTCCCATCTTTCCTGGCTGCTGTTTGTCCTTTCGTTCACGTGGCTCGGAGTCGTGACCGCATCTTATTCAACGCGTGCTAAGCTTAAAACGCAACAAATACAAACGCTTAAAACATGATATGACTCATGCGTTGATTAAAAAAATATGTATTTATTACCTATTTTAATATTGTAATTTTTAAAATCGCCTTCCTATTGAGGGTTCTGGTGGTTTTTCTCCACATTCATATTTGTAAATATGGTTATTTACTCATCCCTTATGTAGTTATCAGACTGTCAGAGTAATTAAAATTGATTGAATAATCGATATCAGTCATGTTCATTCTGGTGTATTTGAGAAAGATCAATCTGACTTTTTCTAATTTTGTCATCGTTGTATCTTAGTCCCTGTGTGTGTGTGGGTGAGAC
Source organism: Brachyrhaphis roseni (assembly GCA_903066815.1). Taxonomy (NCBI): domain Eukaryota; kingdom Metazoa; phylum Chordata; class Actinopteri; order Cyprinodontiformes; family Poeciliidae; genus Brachyrhaphis; species Brachyrhaphis roseni. Next base: position 22,407 of record CAEFZY010048883.1, read on the forward strand.
TAACTGCTTTGTTTCTAAATCGTTTTTTTTCTTTTTTCTCTGATAGAACCTTCAACCTGACACTGACGATAATTAATCTGTCCTTTAGCTTGACAAGTCAGGTATGGATTATAGTGGATAATAATAACGTTGTCATTATTTTTAAGCAGCCTTTCCACTGTTTTTCACTTGTATTATAGAAGGGGGAAAAATTAAAATAAAATTCTGAAATGAGTTAACAGTAAAATGAATGATGGTCAAAATTAAGTTTCAACATTAGAACTGTCATTTTCTAAAGTACTTTATTGTATTTTATATTTGTGACAAAATTAATGAAGAAGCAGTAGTTCTGTTTGGGGCGGATGTGATATTTCACATCAGGAAAGAGTTTCTTAAATCTGCTTGCTTACCATGGTGATGCCTTACAATATACCCTTTAATATGACTTTATATAGAATTTTAACAAAATTGCTCTATTTTATAATGCAAAACGTAATGATCTCTGCATGTTATTCAGTGTGTAAACCAATGAGCAAATCATATTTTGGACAAAATTAATATACATTAGGAACGAAGATGATCCTTTGAGGCATGTATAAAAATACGTAAAATTTGTACTCGTATCTTTAAGTAGAATGACCTTTGAGTTAATCTTTCCCTCTTAACTTTTTATTTTTATTTTTAGGACATGGGAACTATTTATATTTTTTTGAAAATGTTGATGCACCTTTATCTCAACTTGAAAACACTGCCCTCTAGGGGACATAGTGCAGGCTGCTATACTACAATAATCTCTAAATCTGTTTTATTTCATAGTAACTTTAGTAATAACTTAAATGTCTTGAGTCTTCTTACAGATAGCATGACATTAAGAAGACTTTTATTAAAACTAAAATGGTTATATACATATATATAAAAAAGCATTGTCAGAGCCATATAGTATTAACAGTGTGTGGAAGTATAATAGAAAAACTTAGCAGTTTAAATGCACTACGGTTTCCCAGCACTACCTCTAATCGACCGCCATCAGTATTTCAGTGACCCCATAATCATACTATTGCGGTTTTATTTACTTCTGTTGTTGAGGGTACAAATTAGATTATGTTTTTTAGCAATTTTAAGCTAAATGCATGGCAAGCAATTTCTTCCTTCCTTTTTTTTACAATACAGGTTTTTTGTGGCATTGTTGCCTTAGTGCATCTAGATGATTGACTGTCATTGCTGTTTACAGACTCAAGAAGCAGAAAGCGGACAAAAGCGACCGCTTCAAATGACTTTGAGAGTCTGGCTACAGAGTTGCTAAAGCAACCAGCTGCAGCACTGAAGGCCACAACGTGAAGTAAAAAAAACAAAACATTCAAACTTCCTGTTGGTCCACTGCAGCAGAGCACAATGCCAGTGGAGGCAACGACAGACAGTCCTGAGAGCCGCTGTCCGGTACGGCGCAGTGGACGGCAGCCCAAACGAACGGACAAACTGGAGGAGTTCCTCATGACGACAAAGCGGGGCTCTCGGAAAAGCGCCCCTCCAAGCGTTGAAAGCGGAGATCCTCCTTCCCAAACGCCAACCGACGCCGAAACGGCTTCCGAAGCCAGTTTTGATGGGAACGCCGAGTCCAGGGCGGCGGAGGACAAAGCAGAGTCTCCGGAGAGGAGGACAAGAAGCAGCGCCAGGAAGCAGGTGCAGAAGAAAACCCAAGGAGGGCGGCAGACGAGATCCTCAGGGAGACCTGCGGTCAAGGACGAGGGGAGCTCTGAGAACGAGGAAGACGGTAAAGATGAAGGTCAGTCACAAGATGACAGCGAGGAAACGAAAGATGCAAAACCCGACCTGGGCGCTAAGGCAACAGAGGGTGCCGAGAAGAAGGTTACCGAGGAGACGAATGAACCTGAAGGTGAAACAGAAAAGGAGACCGATGACGAGGACGCAGACACACCTGCAGTAATGACTCGCAGACCAGTCCGGACTTATGTCAATAAGAAGAAGATGGCTAAGAAGAGCCCCACACCGACTAAAGCTCCTGCAGCTCTGAGCAGAAACACGGCTCCTGTGAAGAAGGAAACAAAACCCAAAATAGCCGGGAAGATGAGCAAGCACGAGACGACGGAGGAGGAGGAGGAAGATGACGACGATGAGTCCTTTACTACTTCGTCTTCATCTACATCTTCAGATGAGGAGTCTGACGATGGAGGCTATGACCCCAACGCGCTATACTGTATCTGTCGGCAGAAACACAACAAACGGTTTGTTTTATTCAGTATGTTGTCATTATGGCTCCTTCCTCTTTCAGTTGGCTAATCAGAAATCAATGCCTTGAAAAATGAGCTTTCCCTTTGAACTTTTTCATGTTTTTATGTAATTATCAGAAACATTAATGTGTTTTATTGGGATTTTATGTGGTTGTCCAACACAAAGTAGCACTTAATTTTGAAGTAGGATGAAAATGATGCACATCTTTCAAAATGTTATCCTGATCAAGATAACAATTATCCACACTGGAAAAATAACAGTCCGCTCATCATTATGTCTCCTAAAACAAGCTTACTACTTCTTTATTCACTTTGATTGTGATTTGACCTGTATTCTTTTTGCTGTATGTTTGGTCCCACCATTTGAATGGGAGTATTGTGTTTACTGTAGGGATGCTGAGTCAGAACATTCAAGTTTAAGTTTAGGAATAGAACAATATGTATTAGTGAACATTTACTTGTAAATACATGAGATTATAACCAGGTGACTAATTTCTATTTCTAGTCCCAATTGGCAGGTTGATCTTAAAACAAATAAAAGATACATAACAAGAAATGCACAAACAAACCTTAAAAACTGAACATCTTTGCATATACCGTATTTTCCGGACTATAGAGCGCACCTGATTATAAGCTGCACCCAGCGCATTTGTAAAGGAAAAACCATTTTGTGCACACATAAGCCGCACCTGTCTATAAGCCGTATGTGCATACATACAGACGGTACACAGAAAGAGTTTTCAAAGTTTTAGTAATATACCTTAGCTTTTCTTTCCAAACA
>CAEFZY010048890.1:0-69558 GCA_903066815.1 Brachyrhaphis roseni
ACCCCGCCTCTCGCCCGGAACGCAGCTGGAGATAGACACCAGCAACTCCCGACCCCATTAGGGACAAGGGTGAACAGAAAATGGATGGATGGATGGAAGTTAGCACCTCAAAATGGTTGTGCTTACCAAAGCATTTCTGGAACATTCTTGCTTTGTTGCAGGAGCATTACTATGATGAAAGAGACCACAACTATCAGGGAATCCTGTTTCCATGAATGGTAATGCAGTAATTTCTTCAGTGCATTGAGTTCCAGTGGCTCTCAGTGTATGGTGACCCATTTGGTTTGAGGGTGACCTATCAGACCATATTCATAAATTAACCTTGAATGACTCTGTTGCTCTGATCCTTCCTTAGAACAAAAAGAAAAACACTGCAGACCAGAAAGTTCCCAAAAAAGGTGTAACTTTGGGGATACTTTTACCCAGTAATCCAGCCATCATAATTTGCCCGTTGTCAAAATCATAATTTGGCCATTTTCAGTTCAAGAGCTACTGCAACCCAAAGTAGAAAGTCATTAAGCAATAAGAGATTTGTAAACTAAAGTACATTGGGTTTGATTACAAGGCATTCACCTGGTGTCTAATATAAAAGACCTAGTAACAGTTGCTATGGTGAAGAAATAATCAGTGTTATTCACTTCACCGGTTATTTGCCATAATCTCGTGTCTGGTCAGTGTGTTGATATTACGTATCGCTCACACAGCGGTTTTGTAAAAGCAGCATAGTAGTTTTTCTTCCTACTTTTGTGACTCCCGGTTTACTCTCCTGGCGGTTTATGTGGCACAACTTATAAAGTAGAAGTTTGTGTTGCTGATGCAAACATTTGACACAGTCATAAAAATCTGGTCTTCATATGGTTGGCTCAAGAGAGATTTCTGTAGAGTAGGGATGATGAAATTCACTCCCAACAAACTTTGCTGTTGAGCAAGCTGTCAAGTGGACCTGGAAGCATTGCTAACTGGACAATTTATATTTACCAGTTCCTCTTGTTGGAAAACTCACTGGAAGAAGCCACAGCACATGGAGAGAGAAACAAACATATGTTTTATTGATCTTAAGCAGCATTGTTGGGGAAAAAAATTGTATCATCAACAAATGATCTTTTTGCTGGTAAACTGAGCCATACCGAATATAGAAAAGTAGCATTTATTGTGGGATACTGTGCTCTTAGTTGCACCTGAGCCATTTTGAGTCATGTTCTCCCTAAATAAACTGCTACAGACGGCAAATTCACAGGCCAAAAGTTATTCTATACTTGGTTTGTGAGACAATTTGTTTCTGCTAACTGTGGAGACACCTATTATCTCGAGTGAATGCTGCGAACTGGACCGCCACTCGGGGCTGGTTCCTCGTTACCTACAAATAGACACACTGATGCTGTGAGGACCTGTGCACTTCCAAGTATTCAGGTGTCAAAAGACATTAGCCACAGGGCCCACTGGGGTTTTCACTCTGTCTTCAGGAGCTGACTTCAGCACCTTCCTCCTCCTTTCAGAGCTCCTGATGGTTTTAAAACAATGGAAAATGTTGCAACTCTCCGCAGAAGCCAAATTGCTGCGAGGCACAAATGACTTGTGATGTTTTGCCTAAATATCTGTCATGTTCTTTTCTGTCACCCACAGTTTTATTTAAAGTAAGATCAATTTTCGGTCTCGACTGCAATTCTTCACTTTTACTCATGTTTCTTTTTAGCTATTCTCACTTCAAAATCACTAAAAATGGTTTAGTGGACATGCTTCACTGCAAATGATTGACATATTCAAGACATTCCTCACATTCATTTATTATTAATTTACTGTTCAAACAGGATGAGCTGATCATTAGAGTCTATGGGACTGATTTGGTTTGCAAGGTTACAGTCTTAGACTCATTTTAGTTAAAATAGTCAAGTTCTTAACTTGCTTGCTCCGTCAAACCCAAAAACCCAGAGATGTGACAAAAGCATTACCACCGTATTTGTTCTTTGTTGATCAAATTCCTGACTATTTGGATAAATGCATCAGATTGTCTTTATCTGTAACAGAAAGAAAAGAAAACACACAAAATAAGTGTGCTGGAGGTGTGATACTGTGAAACATGGGAAAGGTGTGAATGCTCAATCTAATTTTATATGCATATTAAAACGCTACACGACATTTTGCTGTGCATTTGGTAGCTAGTTTCAGTTCTCTATATATGCATGCAGATTATATGATTTATTGGCAAAATATTTCATTGTCAGTATATTACAGGTAGAAAATTATGGAAATATGATTTAGAATTTAATGTATAGACTACGTATTAGGTATTATATAGAGCTTTACTGGTTGTGTACACAAAGAAATTATCTGGGAAGCTAGACGTTTTGGACAGTTCTAAATAACGTACAAGTAAAAAATTTTATCTGCAATCTCTCAGCCACTGCAGCAATATATATTTAATCTCAAACAGCAGAAATATAGCAGATATCTTCACCCATGCTGCAAAAGAAATTCAACCAAACAGGAGGTTTCTTGTTTAAAATCAAACTTCCTCGGCTGCTAAATCATATTCGGCTTTTTCTGATTCAAGTGAAGATAAGACACAGCAGAGCTGGAATTGAAACATAATAACCTCCACTGTAACGATCTCTATTCAGCCTATTCTTTTTATTACATCACATTCTATATGATCCCTGCAATTTCTTCCCTTAGATGAAAATCCTGCAGTGGTGCAGGGCCTTATTCTCGTGGAATGAAAAAAATATTAGACTCTTCGAATGCGGCAGGTAAACTATAATCACACTTTTACAACCTTTTTCAAAGTTTTCCATCCTTAAAATAGATACAAATCTTCAGACAATGCTAGTAGTTTTCATTTTTATTTCCTTGATGGAACATCAAACAGCAAGCAGCAAAGTGGTTTACACAATAGAATGATCCTTTTTGACCACATGTAGCCCTTTTTACTGTGTTTTTCATTTGTTGTGTTTTAAACATAAATGGAGCGTTTTCACCTTCACCCACACACAAATAAACTTTTTGGGAGTAACATTAAGGTTTGATGTAAGCCTAAGGAGTCTACCAAAAAGTCTGTCAAGCCAACCATGCTACTTGATTTTTCATCAGGAAAATGTCTTATTGTTCATTAAATTCATGTAAGGCATTAATCGTTATTTACACATTATTTTAACAAAGATAAGTCCCTTATGAGCACACTTTTATATTAGGAAGAAAGTTAGCTGAGAAAGAAAATCTAATGTAATGCTAGAAAAGTATATCCTATTAGTAGGAACTCCCACTGCTTTTCAGAAGAGAGGGTTGAAGTTCAAGCACAACCAGCATGGACCGAGGTCAAAGTATTTTTTTTTTTTTAGGAATAATTACAAAAAGATTCAGAACCTGATTTTTATGCTCTTGAACAGAAAAGTATTGACATGAGTAAGTCATATTAGATAACAGCAAGATTTGCCATTTAATTTGTTGCGAGGTACTAGTAGCAATAAAAGCCTATAACCATTTCCCCCCCATGTTTGTGTTTCTGCATTGAAACACAAACGTAAAAAATAAATGGCACATTCTCATTTGGATGTTTTAAATGTATTTTTGTTGTAGTTCTTCTTTCCACGGATGTGTCAGATGTTTTGTGATTCACTTTGCTAGTTCTCCCTGTAAACGTGGAATCGCACGTAGAGCCAAACACAATGCACTCTGCATGTTTTTAGCTACAACTACGGCGAGGTAATATTTTGCTCTGTAGTTATTAGGTGGGATATTGTTAAACGACTTAAGGATTTCATCTCTGAATGTAAACATCTTTACTTTTGCAAAAACAAGATGACTTGCTTTTTTTCATCCTTACATATGCGCTCCTTTGAGCTATAGGGGAGCCTGTGCGCTCCTCTTCTTTAGAATGTAAAGAAATGACAAGCATGAAAAGCACGGCAGATGGTAAGCTGTCTACCTGTTCAGACAAAGTGCATAGCTGTATTATGAGAACAGATTTCTTTTCAGACAAGAAAACAGAGACTCTCTTTTTTTTAAATCTTCAGCTATGACGATGATAAAAAGATTTAATCAATATTAAGTTAGGTTGACACTGGTTTCTACAGAAGCTCAGTGTAAAACTCAGCCAGTGTTAATGTGTTATGCTAACAGACAGCAGCATTGGTCTGGGTGCAACTCTGCCAAGATGTGCAACAGTTGGAACGGATGAATATGACACTGCTGGTGATGTTACTAACTCATAATAGATATTAATTTAATTTAGCATCAGAGTATTTTTTTTAATGTACTGTTTTGGGTTTTTGGGAGCTACGATCTTCAACTTGTTTGATTTTAAATTTGGTTTTCAAGAAACTGTGTGCATTGCCATCTCGATTTTTGGGGTTTTTGTTCTTGTCAGTTCTTTTTGCGTTTCAGGTCGCAGTTCACAACCTAGTTGGGATACAACAGAAACAGCGAATTTGAAGAAAAGCCTTCAAATTTGAATTATCATAGGAGAACTCCAGCCATTATTGCATATCCCATTAAAAAAATGTATATAACATGTCTTTGGAAGCAATCAGATGTTATTTTCTAATTGAAGGGGTATTGCTGCATATTACCCTCTTTTGCCATGGAGGTCAGAACACATCGCTAAAGACCAGACACTTCAACAGCAACCTTTCCCACATTGAAGCAAGCAAAGGCCACGATAATATTTTGCTGCTTCATTTGTATGCTGACCTTTTTATTAATTAAGTTTCAGTATGTCTGTCTGAATAGTTTAGTTCCCCGTTTGCATGATGAACTGACCACAAAGGTTGAGACACATCAGTTTGTTAGGAATCTACATGATCCTTCCCCAGCCATGTTCTGTATTTGAATATCCAGTCAGTTTTTAAAATATTCACCCACATACAACTGAGTGTGTCTTCAGAGTCGCCCACCTGCTTATTTTTTATTCCCCTGATATGTATTTTTGCGATAAAATGTAAATGGCATTCTTTTATGCAGGCCAGTGAGAAGCTGCCAGAGGCTGATTATTGAAAAGCAGCTGAGGCAGTCACTACAGACACTCATTCTCCGGTGATGAAAGGGATATTGTTGTTGTTTGTCAAATCATGCTGAACCTCTCATTGTCCGGATGGAAATTAAGCCTCAACCAAAGATAATGACTCAGTGAAAACCATTGGAAGGCAGGTATTGGCAAGTCCAGCCGTTTTCCAATTGCTTCTCTTCAATATCTATTTCCCAGGGAAGTATTTGACACCTGAATATGTCGAAACACTAAAATATTTAGCTGATTATCAGTTTATTTTATGTTGAGTCATCAAATTGAGAATCGCTGTTAAGTTAAAGTTTTAAAACAGAAAGTAGAGTTTTTAACATTTTTTTTCTGTGCCATAACCCAACAATCACATAATTATATGGCATTTTAGAGAACAATGGCGCTTGAAAAGAATGTGCTGCTAAATGGGGCCAAAATCAAGATGGCCGAACCTGAAGCCAACTAAACTGTCATTAGACAAACCTCATATATTGGCTCATTATTAAACTTTTAAACAAAACAAAACAAGCAAACAAATACTCTTATTACTCGGCTTTTGCAAAACCGTTTTGTAAAGATCATCATGCAAGCAAACATAAGAAAAATCATTTGTTACACAGTTAGGGCTTTCTAGCTATAACCTTGTTTATCTTTCGATTTCAAAATCAACTCAACCAAACCTGCTTTAGACTAAACCAAGGTAGACCACTTTCAGTATGCTGATGCAATAAGTATGTTGAAAAACTGTCAACATTCAGATACTGTACATTAACTGTAGATGAGTAGCAAACTAAAATTGAGAAGAAACAGACAATAAAAGCACTCATCTTCATATCCGGGACATAAAACATAAGAGCAGAACACATTGTAGTGAACACAGTATATCACACGTAAACTTGCAGACTGGCTAGCTCTTTAACACGTACATCTAACACGAATGTCAGTTCAGTCACTTGATCAAGCAGATTTCAAACTGCATCTAAACATGGTTGCATGGTTGCACTACACATCGCTTGTAGTACACATAAGCATCAAAAAATTGTGTGTACTTCAGATTCCTACTATGCATTCACCAAGAACAAAGTACATTTATAATTTACCTACATTTTGGCTGATATCCTCTTGGATAGGTTCAATGCATTATAGTCCCTTCTTCTTATTAAGTACTACCTATTGCCGTAAAAGTACTGAACTCACTCATTCGTTTGGAGTGAGATACACCTATTTCAACCTGGAAAGACTCACACAGAGCATATTTGGTTGAGCAGGTGAGATGAATAGAGTCTTCCAGTTTGAATTTACGCCTAGGCTTCATTTGGAAACAAAATCTAGAAAAATATTGAGGATGCGTCTTACGGAAGCTTTGAGGAGCGGTTTTATAAATCACTGCTGCAACAGATCGATGTGCTGGCCGCAGAAATCATTTTTTACTCTTGGGAGATTAGAATTGTAAAAGTTTTATGGATCCGTTTGAAAACTGTTATGAGGTGACAAACCCAATGTTGATGTTGTAAATTACAGTTTTTTAATACAATACGGTTAAAGGCTTTGTCTGTGTAAGACAGAAAATGCAGGATTAATCCATCATAACGCAACTCTCTGAGGTCGCAGCAGATTATGCACATTAATCATGAGCGTGAAATAGATGAGAACTTCATTTTTTTTTATAAGAAGGTATGTGTTTTAACATTTTAGTCTCATTTTATCTGGATGGTGTTATACATTCATCTCTCATGCAGAGGCGATGTTGTCAGGACAAAGAAAAACAGATAGAGAGTGCTGACAGATAGGCTTGTGTGGATAGGACAGAAAACAATTGAACAAGATGAATCACCTCTCACCAGGGAATTTGGTAATAAACGAGTTGGATGACCAACAGTGGAAATGAATGACTTAGTTGATATGGAGAGATATTGGAGATGTTGTGGAAACACTTCCTGAAAAGCGGACGTGAGGAATAAAACAATTAGATTCTCATTTCAGGCGATGTGAAATATAATATTGTGAGGCAGGCATTATTTTATTTTATTTTTTTCTAAATGAGACTGGGATAGACTCTGCACCCCTCAAATAATTTACATCTGATTATACAAATTGTTTTGGATTACCATCGGATTTGGTTATGGCAAAATTGTTATTTTAACTCTCGGTTAAGCATCTGTGCAATGATGGGAGGATGAAGGGGAGATTGATGGGCAGATAGGGTCCTATTCTGCAGCTTTGCCACCCCTACACCGCTCCACTGTTGTGGAGGAAAAACTGAGCCAAAAAGCAAAACTCTTAGTTTTCTAGTCTGCCTCCCTTGAAACCCTCATTTTTGGCCGTATGATATGGATCTTTACTGGGGTAATGACGATTGAAATGCTCATTCTTTTCTAGATGGCGGAGCTCATTTTAAGACATAAGGTGAAGAGTTTCATTATTCAGGGGAGTTTAGTGCAAAGCTGTGGCTCTTCTGCATTTAAAAAGGTTAGCCAGGGTGGTTTTCTGCATTTAAAAAGGTTAGCCAGGGTGGTTTGGCCGTCTGATTGCGGTGCCTCGTTGGTGCATTGATTTTCTGAGCATGTGTCCCTGGGAAGAAACCCCAGGACAGATAATACTAATTAAAGAATCTGAGAGAAAAACAATTCTTGCTAATCTTCAGCTTCACTGTGTGCGATATAGATTTATATGTTAAATATTGATTGTGAAACTGAAAAATTGTAAAGGATGGTGCAAGCACAGATGCAAGTAAGGTGTTAGATTTATGTGATTATGGAATTATTCTTTGATATATGCACTTTAATAGGATTTTCTTCTGTGGGTTCAATAAAAACTACAAATGCAATTTTCTATATGAATACATTATCATGATAAAAGACAGATGTTTTGATGACAAAACATTTTTCAAATGTTAAAGAAAATATCATGGAGTTACTATTGACATTAATAACCTTTTACTTCAAACATCACATCCTTTGTTTCAAGTAGAACACTGAAAGTCATTTAGATGTGCAAATATCTATGTTGCTATATAGAAGTACAAACGATAACTACAAAATTGGAGTGGGGAAAAACAGTTTGATTCAGTAGTTATAAAAGCTAAGGCATGTCTTACTGTGAAGAATAAAGCCAAAAAAACAAACAGACATTATATTAGCTGTATGCAGGATCTTCTGTCATACTGAGGAAATCTTTGATGAAGACGGATCTTAGTTGTATGGCAGCTTCATGAAGAGGCTGCTAAAGGTCTTCTGTAAACTTCATCATTTTGTAAAACAGCCTTCATCATATCTATCAGCTAACAGAGCAGTCCCAAGAATGGAGCAAGTCTTTCATCAGCTTGTAGAGATTTTTATGTTATCAATGCTTCCCCAAACAGGGGATGGGAGAAGACATAGTACTCTCCACCGCAGAGTTGCTATTCCAGCTCCTGCGCTTTTGCCACCACTCTATTAACTACTGTCTGTTTGTATAGCTAGAAATCCAGGCAGAGAGATGTTTCAGTTGTGAGATGTTTCATCTGCGTGACTAATCTCGCCCCTTAATAACACTGCTTACTCTTTTATGTACAACGCCGTATCAAATGTCTGGTCTACATGTCCTCTGCTCCAGTCAACTGTGGAGTGGAGTGAACCTGTAAACATATGAATGAGAGCTACAAGGCCAGCTGACAGTAAAGAGTGGAGATCAGAAAATCCCGCCTCATAAAGCCCGGCCTAGAAAAACTAGCCTTATTAAACACTCAGCAGTCACGAAACAGAAACCTTGCTCCTGCTCGTGATACATAAATTAAATCTCCTCATCCAGCAGAGAGATGTGCAGCACAGTGGCTCTAGCTCATTATGCAGGGCTGGCAAAAGGTGGCATGGGGCCTTGAGGGGAATATAATTAAGGGGCGCCTTTTCATGTTAAGTATATCACGACAAACCGCCAGTGACTCTGTTGTAAATCTGTTTCTTTTTTTATTATTATTTCATTAAGTCAGATTTGAGAGGTAGGTGTCTGTGTCAACAAAGTATGAACCAAGTTTTTACGAACTTAATTCAGCTCCTTCTCTGCAAATTCTGCTTTTCAGTTTTTTCAGAGTAAATGTAACTAGTTACGACCCCCCTCTGTCTACAGAAAGCATATGCAGTGGCTGCAATATTACAACATTCTGCTACACAATTGTATAGCACAGGGTCATTTTACACGATTCGAGGACATCTGAAGGTGAGCAGATTTGGCAAGCTGTGCAGATAGAAGCAAGTGATTTGATATTCATAGATTCTCGCATATTAAATGAAGCAAAGGTGTAGATGTATGTGTAAGACATTTTGGGTTTTAAAAAGACGATTTTCCTTTAAACATTCTGGAGTGCTGTTTTCTCCAGTATTACAAAGAAAAAAAATAATTAAAAAGTTTTTGCAATGTGCTGAATATTACTTCTACTATTGAGGAATCTTAAAGACAGTTTCTGTCACTCATGTCAAAAAACAGTTTCTCCTTCAAAATACGTGTGATGAGTGCTTGAGATGGATTTGGGCAGAAACGCTAACAGAACAGTTCAAGTATCATGGCGTGGTTGATGATTCGGTTAAAGAGAAGTAAAAAGATCCAAACAACAAGATTCAAAAACAGCAAAGACATGGAAAACCGCAGGCTTGAAACAGGGATTGAAAAGGAACAGACTGGACGGTAGAGTTATCACAAAAGAATATGACTATGAGAAACAGCAAATGACAGGCTAATAAATGCTGGAGAGGTGATTAGTGGAACCAGGATGAAGTGAGTCATAATCAAGAGAAGAGAAGAAAGACAGAGGAAATTTGGCAAAATTTAAAACGGACACACGGCAATAAAAATAATGCAAGTAGGCACAGGGAAAATAAAAATGGGATAGCTAGGACTCCAAGAATACACAACAAATATTGTGCTAAATAAAAACAGAAATAACTCAAAGCATAAAAGCCAGAACATGGAATATAATTTAAATCACACTGGAAAGCAACAAGTTTATGACTTCAAGGTAATATTTAGGGTTTTGTCACACCTTTCCTTGTGAAAAGAGAAAGCCATGATTGGCTGCTCCCCCACATACTTACTAATCACTTGACCATCTGAGGATGCATATTTAACGCTCTGTAGTCTCAAAGTGTCACTACATGTAAAATAGTAAAGTAATTATGACTTCATTACTTTTGCATTTGAATAGTACGTGCACAAATTATCAGCAGTAGTGTATCTGTATGGTAAATATAAGTTGCAGCACCACATGCTGCAACTTACACACTTGTCTGCAAATGACATGCTTGACGTTTGTAGACATTTCCAAAGAAATCCATGGACTTCTGAATTTCCATAAGCTACAGTAACAGATGATTTGAAAGATGATGTGTTATTTGTGTAAAGCTGATTATCTGTAAATAGTGTCCAATATGTGTGACAGGTATTAACTCATGCATCAAACTACCAGAGCGCAAATTTATTAGTTTCCTTTTCTCATTCTTTAATTAAAACTTTAAATATAAAAAATCTAGTCCTTCTATTCCTAGAAACCTTTAATAACAAACCAACAACTTAAGTTTTGCTTTCTTGCTGCTTTATGACACTTGTAAAGATTGTAGTACTGAGAAATAATGTTTTAATAAACCTAAAACGAACCAAGACATGGCACCACTATGATTCTCACCCTTCAAGAGTTTCTAGAAAAGCTAAATGAACAAATTTCCCTTACAGCCCCAGAAACTTTACTTTTATTTTCTATTTTTTTATGTTTCCTCTAAATCAGTGTGACCTCTAACATAGATGCAATGTGTATCAGTTTTCATGTACTGCAATAGTCTCTGTAGTGTCCAGATGTTTGTCACACTGCCCAATCTGCCATTAATGTGGTGGGGATATTTAAAGGATTAGAGGTTAAAGTTCAGTTCTGATAAATCTTCTATTATGTAATTAGGATGTATTCATTGATGCCGTTTACAAACGTTCTTTGGAGCGTTGTACTTTATATTACAACCTCAGCAGATGTGCAATTTCACTAAGTGTTTGCTAATTGTTGCTGCTGCTAGTCTGTGTGGGAGAGGGACTCGGCGGGGGACTGAAGCTCCAAAGAGGTGCTTTGGGTAAATAGGTGGCACCGAATGGCTGCCATGAAAAATTCAAACATTTGTCAAACATGCATGAATGAGTCAAAGTGTGTCTGATGAAGAAATGACGTTGTAGCATGATATAAAGCTCAAAAAAGTTAATTTGCATAACATCTCGTCTTTAAAGAAACTGAAAAATAATTTGGCCGCATCATTTCTCACTGTTAGAACTTTTGTAGTATTTGATGCGTTGAAGTTTTTCTATTAAATTCACTATTATCTGTCAAAATAATTTCCTGTCCTCATTGGAAGAATGCTAAATTTCTGGCACATTGTTGAATTATGCAGATGACCTGGTAAAACCTGTGTCAAAATCAATTGTGAAAAGGAAACAAACAAAAAAGAAATACTTAATTACTCGTGGTCATTAAGTTATCGACTCGTGGTCGATAACTCCTTGCTCTCCAGTTGTCTGCAGGTCCCAGCTTGCGGCAGAACAGATGACGGTTTTGGCACCATTGGTGTGAAAATGTGGCGTCTAAAGAGGTCAAGCTGAAACAGAAGGCATTGCAGAAAAACCCGTCACACATACGAGCCGTTTCTAGTCTCTGTCTGTCCTGGTTTGAGCCTTTACGGCTCATAGTGGTGGGATTTACTTTGAACCTTCCTAACTGAAAGGTCTTATGCGCTGTTACCAGGATGCATTACTTTCTATAGTCAGTTGTTTGTAATGGTATCATTTAATTAAAAATGAAAAAGTTGACCAAGAATTTCAGGCAACAAAACAAAACTTATTTAAATTTTATTTTCATGACCAATAGAGGAAATTAAAAACACTTATGTTTTTAAGATCCAGGGATACATGGTGTGTTTGAAAAGAGGTAGTTGTGATTAAATCTATCAAGTTTAGCAAGGAAATTATGAAGGAATCTTGGAAATAACATTGCCATTTATCTTAAAAAACCCTAATTAGTTTTGTGCAGTGCATTTTTTTTTTGGTATGTCCTGTTTTGTGACTCTTTAAAATGTCTGTAGAACTTAAATCTTCAAGTTAAAGCTTTAAGGTCAATCTGCATTTGTTTAGTTCCAGCACTCATCAATGAATAATGTTTGACAACAAAGTTTCTTCTATCAGTTCTGCGCTGACTTTAGCTGAAATTTTTTGCCTGACTTTATTTGACCTTCATACCCTGGTCATTTTTTTTGGTAGCACTTTGACATTACACTGGCATAAACGTGACATAACATGTGTCATGGACATTAAGTAGTCTTCATGAATGTTTATGACTGTTGTCATGAAGTGTCATTTTGTAAATAATGACTCTTTTAATGCAAAACTGCATTAAAAGTTGTATTAAAAGGGCATTAAAAGTGTCAAGTTAGCATAATTTGGTAAATAATTACATTTTTATGCAAAGTTGCACAAAAATTACATTAAAAGTCAATTGAAAGTGTCGACTTTGCACTAAAAGTGTCATTATTTACTGAATGACACGTCATGACAACAGTCAGACATTCAGGAAGACTCCGTCATGTTCATGACAGGTGTTATGTCA
Source organism: Brachyrhaphis roseni (assembly GCA_903066815.1). Taxonomy (NCBI): domain Eukaryota; kingdom Metazoa; phylum Chordata; class Actinopteri; order Cyprinodontiformes; family Poeciliidae; genus Brachyrhaphis; species Brachyrhaphis roseni. Next base: position 12,597 of record CAEFZY010048890.1, read on the forward strand.
TGTTTATGACAGTATAATGTCAGTCTGAACACCCCTTCAAATAAAGTGTTACTCTTTTTTTTTCAGAACAATTAAATTTTTATTTAATATCTATTGAAATATTTATTAAGTCTAAAAAATATGTTTTGTTTACCATGGATTAGCTCCATTATACAAAACAGAATCAACATCCCTTGATGCTGCTGTTACACCTGTATTTCCCCACGGTGGGACCATAAAGGCTATTTCAATGCTATTCTATTAATAAACATCATCTTGTTCAAAGTATGGGGTGTTTTTTTTTCTCACAAGCAATTATTTCAAATGAGATGCTAAGTCTTTATGTCAGAATCGTAGCTCCTTGTGTTCAGCTGAAAATGCCTCTGTGGTTTTTGTCTCTTTAGCTACAAAGGACAACAAATTATCTGCTGACAGGATTTAAAGCATGCATTTTTATTGTATTTATTTTTTCGTAAGCTTCTTTAACATTGACAGACCGGCCTACTGTTAATTAGGCAGTTTATATGATCATGCCAATAAAACATTCTTGTGTGAGTACACACACATTATTACATTGTGATTTAGGATTGTGAGTTCAACTAGAAGCAAAAATTGTGTGTGGCCATGTAGCATGCGTTAGAATCCTTTGCACGAAACACTATCATCACTTGCATCACAATTCCTCCAGCCTTATTTCAAACCCACTAGATAACATACCATCCTGATATAAAAAAATAATAATGTGAAAAATGTGAAAAGGTGACTTAAAGTTTCTTTCCTGTTGTACTGCCTCAAACCATGTAAACAGATTATTTCTGAAATAGACTAAGCAGCAATTACAGCTGCCAGGTTTTTTTGGGGTATATCTTTATCAATGCCAAGATTTTTTTTTTGTTTTAATCCAGTCTTCTGAAAATAGCTCAAACCCAGTCACATTGGATGGAAACTAGCTTCTAGTTTTGTTAAAGTTTTTAAGTTGCATTTAGCTCTAATCCTCCACTTGCTCAAACCTACCAATAAATCTGCCCTCGTCTTGTAGATTGTAGCGCCGGCTGTATGATTAGGGTCACCGGAGGGTGAAGCTCTGCCACGGTCTTGAGTTAAGAATTCACATGATGACTTTTGGAGAGCATGGCTATTAGTCGCCCCTGTTGACACGTTGGCCCACCTCAGCAGTGGATCTCTTCATCTCTGCTGTGTTATGATGGGTTTCTCTTTGCCAGGCCTGTCAGCCATGCCTCTGGTATGTTTGTAGTCGTACTTTTTCCATGTTGGGATGATGGACTGATCAGTGCTCCACGAGATGGTTGAAGCTTGGAGTGTTGTTTTGTAACTCAAGCCTTTTTTAAACTTCATCAGAGTTTCTCTGTTTTTATCTTTGTTCACTGATGTTCTCGAATACATCAGTGTGGGTTTTAGCTTTGAGTTAGGTTGTGACCTGATTATGATTATGAAGGATTAGGCTTGGCAATCCACAAGGTACAACCTCATGACCCCAAATTTGATATGGAGGTTGACATAAAATTGAGTACTAAAATATTTCAAGGATAAATGTGAAAATGAAGGAACAAAGAAATAGTCAGTGAGGAAGTATCAAAGAAATGGTTTAATGATTTTTTTATGGATACGATGCCACAGTGAAAGACCTGAGTAGGTCTTGCCAGCTCTCCTTTTGAACTGTGCAGCTTGTTAGTTTCTTTTCTTTATCTTCCCCTGTTGTTTGTTTTTCCTTGAAGATGGACAGTATCCCAACAGCTTCATGTAAGATGTAGCATAGAAAACATTTGAAGTATTCTAGTCTTTTGAAGTTTTGCAACTGTTCCTAAGAGATAAAGTTCTGAAACTCTTTTATCACATAAGAAATAGAAACAATAGGTTGACTGCTCGTGTTACTTTTGCAACAATAAAGGCAGAATAATGGAAATATACAGGTTGGAGAAATATACAGGTTCTCCAACAAAGGGGTTATACATTTTAAGTTGAGTCATATTTTAGCCGATGAAAACGCTTATGGAGACCTCATATTAAACTCACAACCTCAACTTACAAAGCTTTCTGAGCTGTTTGACAGTTAGGTAATGCGCTTTCTATTGAACGAAAACTATTTCACTAGTACAACTTTGTCATTTGTTGACACTTTGTCAGATAACTCCGTATAACACAAAGGAATACCTCTTACTATGGTAACTCTGCATGTTGGCATCAAATATTCAGAATCCTGATAACCATTATTTAATAGTTATAGCTGGAAATTTGCTGAACAACTTTCACTTTTCTTAATGAAAACACTGGGTTGACCTTGCCTCACGGGGAAGCATCTGTTGTCTGTCCAGCTATAGAGCTCAAATAAAACCCAAACCAGTGCTTTCCTTCATATTATTACTAAAGTATCCCAACTGCACAAAAAAAAAGACATTGGCAAGAAATGTTTTACTCATAATTAATATAATGAAACCGCATTTGTGTTTTGGTTTCATGTGAATTCAATGCAGGCACATTAAAAGTACCTTCAACATTGGAATTAGGTTTGTTGGTTACTTGATAGACGAATGCATGGTGCAACGAGATGCACAAAAATGAGACACACAGCCTCCTCTGTGCTTAGTGTTAACCCATAGATTGAGCAATGATTATTCTTTAAAAAAAAAAGAAAAAAAAAAAACAGTAGTAAATTGTGTCAATTTGTATCAACTGTAATGATAAATGCATTTGAGTTTGAATAGTTTTGAGCTTCAGAAAAGTATTTGACCTTTTGACATAATGACTTACTTTACATTTAAACAGCCATTTTTCCCCACTTTATTTAAACATCACAGCAGCCATTTAACAGACAGAAATATACCTTCTGCTGGAGTTTTCATTTTGGATAGACCCTTCTTAGACGAACCGTACATGTTGTGTGCCAATTAAGGAGTGATTTTTATCATCTGGTTTGATTTCTGAAGGTTTTAGAGGAATTGCAACTATTTGTTTTCATTTAGTTTGTTTCAGAACAACATATAGTTGAAATTAAAGTCTGGAAATTTAAGGGACGCACCTTATTGTGCAGCTGAAAATTCAGTCCTACAGCATAAATTGCTGCAGAATCTTTAGAGAGGCTACAAATACAGAACAAATTTATAATCTGCACCAGTCTTTGATCTGCAGCCTGCAGCGAGAGCAAACAATAAAAAGTTATGAAGCACCTAAAGGGCGTTTGTTTGTTTTTCAAACTAAAACCATTTGTTTCTGTTAGTTGCTGTCAGCACTTTGTTGTAACTAATGGTTCATATATCTTTTCTCTCTCTATCTCTCTCTCTCTCAGGTGGCATCCCATTTATCCTGACTGGAGAACTGTTTGAACAATCCTACAGACCTGCTGCTTTCATGATTGCCGGTACTGTGAATTGGTTGTCCAACTTTGCCGTGGGCCTCTTATTCCCCTTCATTCAAGTAAGATCTGCTGTCTAAACAAAAAGATGCACTCACTGTTTATAATTTGTGGTGGTGGCAGAGATTTGAAAAATGCTAAAAAAAAAATAACCGTTGCAAGAGAAGGAACAGTAATCGACTGAGGTCAATGCAAAAAAGTCACTAAAATGTATCCATGGAGTGAAGTTTACACACACACGAAATGGGGCATATTTATATGTACTGTAGTTACTTTTCAGTAAGAAAGTGTGTGGATTGATGAAAGGCTGTGAGGTGTTAATCTGAAATTAGTTATGATAAATTGCAAAACTTATAATTTAAAGTGCAATAACAACTTCAATCACAACATTTGAAATATTGATACTGAAATATAACTTCTTTAACTGCATTGTTCCACTGTACTCATCTTGTCTCGATACACATGGGTCCGAAAGGAGAATGTGCGTTCCATGTTGAAACTAAAAAATCCAATCTTTCTCTGATTAATAAACACACCATAACAAATCACCACCAGATAGTGCAGACAACAGTAACTTCAGTAAAGAGTCTGTGTTGGCTTCGTTTCAGGTTCAGTTAGGTGTTTCAAAATCAATACAGAGAAAGTTCAATAGGGGTAAGCTAATTAAAAGGAAATGTAGAAACATGTCCATGGTTCATTTAGCTGCAGGAGAGAAAGAGAGACAGAGCAAGACTTCCAGCAGATAACAAGAAGGCTAAATGTATGGGGAAATTACATAAATGGAGAATAGCAAAGTTGTTGTTTTTTATTTTTAATCCTTTGAGTCTTTAACCTCTGTTAAGGATTTGGAAAAATTTGCAACCTATTGAAAATCTTTGAGTCACAGTAAGGATCTACATTCGCTGGAAAATACAAAGGTTGCTGTTTTAGAAGTGCTGGTTGAACTGGTATCACCATTTCCAAGCTTGGAATTAAAATTAAATCGTTTCACACGGCCTCGCTTCTGCCTGTGCCTCAAAATGCTACAAAAAGTCCCTTAACATTAGTTTTGTACAGCGTTTGGCTGAAAGAGACAGCTTTGTTTGAGTGGTGTTCCACACACAAGCATAACACTTTATTGAACACTAAAGGCTCTGCAAGGGAGCACCTGGACCGTCTGATGCTTTGCATAAGAACCATAGAAGAAGTGAGTGGAAAGCACAGGAGGAAGGTTGAACATGTACCAAAACTACATGGAGCATAAAGACCAAAGTCTGGATCACCCACCCGCTGATAACAACCTAGACATTAGTATTCAGAGGAAAACGTGGAAATGGGGCATGTATTAGAAAAATACAATCATGTTCAGATGCATATTTTAAGGTTTCGTTGTGTGTTATTGACCTTCTTCTGAACTAACAATTTCAAAAACATCTGTTAATGAATCAATACTGAGTTTTTCATACCTTCAGTTTTTGAAATCATCTGCAGCTGAATGTGATGGGGTTTGACAGCCAGGACTTTACTCTGGACATCACAGTAGATGCTCTCAGTATTGTGCCAAATAGAAGATTTCTTAGCACTGAATTTAATAGTCTGAGCACAATTAGAGTAATATGTCCTTCTGAATACCCTTCATTAAAAGACAGTTACAGCTTTATGTTTTTTTTCTTTTGCTTTTTGCTGTTTCATATAAGATTTGGCCAGAGCTTAGAAAAGACAAACATTAACACTCCATTATTGTGACCGTGGTTGCCTCCTTAACTGGCACAGCTGGTAAAGCAAACAAGCCCAAGGGTTCAGTGAGACGTTTGCTTTTATTTCCCAGCCAGGATTAAGGGACAAAGTTTATTTGCCTTTTTAATGAGAAAACATCAGAGGCCTCACATTACATGGAAGAAAGCGCCAGACTTAAAGTGCTGAAATAAGTTATGCAATAAATATTACAGCTCAGGGAAGATAATTACATTTTAAAATTAAGATCTCAGAGGAGTTTAAGATATGTCGTAAAAGAGGCTGTTAAACATAATTGTTGCAGGGAAACTAGTTCTTGAATCAAATCTCAAAGGCTGATGTTTGTTTACGTTTGGTTTGTCTTAATGGTTACCTTTTTACTGGATGTTAGCATTAGCCGAATTATCGCCCAATTTTCAAATCAGAGTCACCGTGACTTTATTTATGCTGTAAAGTTTGTCCTGAGATGTTTTTTTTTTTTTTTTTAAAAAGGACACTGTTGTAGTGTTTTATGTTGCTGATTTGCTGTTTTGCCTGCAGAGTGTTTATAAGGTGAAACAGGTGAAAGGTGAAACATGACAGGATGATTAATACTTAGATATGAGACCGGCTATTTTCACTGTGCTATACACATACTGGGTTTATATTTTGTTTGTGATTTTGCTTTAAAAATAGCAATAAACCTGTCCATGAGGCTGGAAAGCCTCCTTGACGTCACCCCAGTCTTTATCTCTCTGCACATAGGGAAAGTTAATGTTATTTCCAGTCAGGAGGAACATGTTGCTCAAATAAAAAGATAACTTTGCACTCAGAATGTGCTACACAAGAAAAACATAGTATAAGGATGTTATTCTGGCCTGTTGCAGTAATGCTTTTCATTACAACTTCCTCACACGTTCATAACTACTCTACTGCTCTCCCCAAGTTGTATGATTTTGGTTAATAAGATTTATGTCAGCACCTGAATTGTTATATTCAACTCAATATTTTTTTTAACTAGTCGTTTGTGATTTGATATCTCAGTGAATGATAAAACTAAACCTGCACAATTCAATAATTCCCACTCGATAAATTTAATTGTTATTGAAAAGTTTATGTATTTTATTAACTTCATCACTAAATGAAGCATTTCCTAAAGATTAATTACACACAGACTGATGTTTTCAAACCTTGTCGTCCATTAATTGTAGTGAATGAAAATGTAACATTTAATTTCTAAGAAGATTTATAAAAACAAAATCAAACCAATCATTGTTACACTTCCTTATTAACTGGCTCAGAGGATTAAAAACAATGGGTTTCCTTTAAACCTTTTTACCACCTCAGTCTTTTTAGAATAAAATGGAGGGACAGTAAGAAGGCATCTGCTTGAATCGCTATGTGAAGTTAAATTGGGACAGAAACAGCAGAATGTTCAAACCAGAAGAACAAACAAGAAAAACATTTTCTGATCCAGCTGCACCCCAAATACACAAAAATACATTTCTGAGTTTGTTAGCTTTATTGTCGTGTTTAGCCAACAATCATAAATTAATATGATCATTGCTTCAGAAAAAAAACTTTTTTTTATGTCTGCATGACAATTCAGATGCTAATATTCAAATTGTGATTTTAGAAATGATCAGCTGCAACATAAACATGTCACAAAAACTATTGAATGAGACTTTTTATGGTGCTTTCATCTCTCTGAATCAGACTAGATGTACTAGCATCTACATATCACTAAGTGACTAAAGAAATGTTTTATGTTTTCACATTTCAGCTTCTTGTCCATATTAATCTCTTCAAATAATCTATTTAAATTTCTTAAAATAATATGGACAAAACTTTTTTTTGCTGCATTTCCGATTGTCAATAGCCAATAAGGTACTTATCTGTTAAAAAATATCCCACATTCTCCCAACGAGCCTCTTAAGATGTGCTAAGTTGTGAGCAAAGACTTTGGTTTAAGACAAAAACCGGCTGCTGCTGCAGGCATGTCTACATTGTCAATACATTGTCTCTCTGTATTTTGCACTATTTTCACAGCTTTTGCTCCAGTCAGCAGGAACATGGTGGTCAAGTTAAATCTGAGTTGTTGAGATCTTTGAATAATTTTGGGCTTAATTTTAAATATAGCAGTTGAAACATTGTTTTTTGGCAATTTACTGTAATAATCCTACATATTTGATAGACAGGAGATTACATACATAAATACAGTAGCCAATGAGGCACAGATATATAGAGACAACTTTTATTGAAGTATATTTACAAAAGCACCGGTTCCCATTTGGTCTAAAGAGCCTGGAACTTAAATCAACTACAGCAAAAGAGTCCCTCCGTAGTTTAATTGTCTTATCAGCAGATACAGAAAACTGCTTTAGCTAAAGCATGCTGTAGTCTATTTCTTACAGTCTTATCTCATTCTCGGCTCGACAGCGAGCGAAGAATAAAACAAGTAGATTTAGACAACCTCTGGGCCGCGGAAATTAGATTTATTTCTCGGCTCATTCATCGTCTGTAGCGATAAGCTCAGCCGCTGTATTGCTTTTCTCAGATCCGGGCCAGACTGTCAGGACAGACAGCTGTAAAGAGATTAGATACTCTTGGTAATCTTCTCTGAGTTTGTGGAGTCAAATGTCCTGAACTGACATTCCCTCGAGCGAGTCCCGTCATGGGGTGGGACCCGTCGCAGAAAAGGATCCGTGGCCCAGGTGAACATTTAACCTTTTAATCCAAATCAATATCCTCCAGAAGCCGGCGGGTGAGTCACCAACAAGAACTAAGCCTCGTTAATTCCACACACTGTCACTGGCGGAAAATTTGGACAGACACTTCATTTTACAATTTATCCTCAGAAGAAAATTGAGAATCAAACGGCTGTCCATGAGCTGCATTGACACATCCAGATCAAATTAAATATCATCCAAAGGATTTTAGGCAGGCTTAGGTATCGGTCACACCTCAAAGGGCTTTACAAGTACGAGGTAGAATGAGCTGGTGTGCTTTCTCACTTAACGATTCCTGCGTGTGTGCAGTGACCGAAAAGTCTTTTACTCACATTTTATTGTGGACTTTTTTTCTCCCCTGCAAAATCAAAACATAAAAAAGTGAAACACTCTCATACGTCAGCGGGTAGCAAAACTGGGGGGAAAAAAGTACTCCTTGAAGAATTTATACACACAAAACATGACACAGTTACAAAAAAGGTATTTCTTTAGTTTGGGGCCAATATTTGGAAGCATGTTATGGTTGGAGATTAAGATAAGAGCCAAAAGATGCAGAACAGGTAGAGGCAGCAAGTGAATATAAATTATTCATTGGGAAAAAGAATAAAAAATTCTGAACATGAACTTACAAAAACCAATGAGATCACAGCGAGCAACATTGAGGGAGCAGGTAAATGCAGGATTTGTGATTACTACTTGTGAGGAGTAATCACAAGTAGTAATTACTTGTGATTACTACTTGTAATCACAAGTGAGCTGGAAAATCAAATCTAACCACTAGCAAAAAATACAGACAGGATATAAGCATAACCTGACTAAAATAATTAGGACCATACTGAACTAAAGTAAAATAGAAACAAAATAAGAATAACTAAGGAGAACAAATAACAAATGTACTAAACTTTAAACACAGCAAAAACCCAAACAACCAAAGATCCAAACAAAACCTGAATGAGTCACGATGATGCAGGGTTTGTATAGCAGGTTACCATTAATGGACTTAAAATTTTAGGTATCATTCAGATTCTGAACGATACAGTCCTAAAACAGACAACATTTCTGATATTCATTGATGATGGATCAGTTCCAGCAACAAAGCGAAGCTAACCAGTGGAGAACAAATCCACTGAGCATTTCTCGTTGAAAATACGACTAAACGACCCATAGATGCTTGTGTTAAATTTGGAAGATAATTTGTTTTGAGAGTGAGTTTATTTTGGCACTTAAAATTGGTTTTACACATCTATTAGATATTAGTCTGAAGCTACACTTGTTTTAGATTAATTAAGGCAAAAAACAAAAAGAGTGACACCAAACACTTTTTTAACCATAACTTCCCGATTACTCACCCAGGTCATTAAAAATGTTATCTTTCAAATATGTCTTTCTGGGCAAGCAATTATGCAAGACCCTCACTATCTATGAGTAGTATTCATGTCACAAAAAACTTAAAAGTATTATTTTACACAAATTTCAGTTCTTCATCTGCTTTAGACACCTTTCCCAAAGAGTATGCTTTCTGGATTATACTAGTTTGGTCTAAAAAGATTTCTAAAGGAAACAATACCTGCTTTGTGCCCAACTTGAAATATCATCCAAGATAAAAGTTGGGTACATATAAGAAGAACAAAAATGGCTATGAAATGAGAAACTGCTAAATGAAATGTCTCTTGACTTTAATTCAGAGCTTCAGTTCACTAAATTATCAACAGATCGATCAATAGCAAGAGGAAGCAAGAACAATGTCCTGCTCTGACCGCAAATCCTTGGCCAACCAAGTAGCAAGTTCATGACCTTTGTAGATTTTGACTGATAGATAGGAAACAGATATTAGCTCCCCAGTAAAACCAAAAGAAGTTGCGTAATTTAAGGACTGGGAAGCGCACCTGAACATAGCCCCACCCTCTAACTTTGAAAAGCAAAAAAAAGGTACATATAATGACTGCTTTCTATAAGTTGTAGGTGTCCGTGTTGTAACATAAGGACATAGAACTTTGTTTTCTTACTTTTAATGAAATAAAAACTCCAAATACTTTTTCCAAACACCTGTAACACGACTGCTTTAGAAAGAAAAAAATAAATAAATCCAGTATCCTACAGGGAAAAGTTACTGATTGCCATTTTCCTCCTGCAATCAATGACTGCATCAAACAAACTTCATTCGACATTATGTTTGATGTGCTTTTCCTACGCGCTTTGTGAAGCACTTTGTGATTTTATCTGTGAAAGCTAAATACAATTTTTGTTTCTTACTCACTAAAACCACCAAATGTGTCTTCTTTGTTGTTGGAATAAAAATTTTTCTGCATGCCTGTGGTATACAAAGATGCTGCACAGTGTGAGTGGACGCTGCTTAACTCAGCAGTGTTTGGGAAGCTTCCAACAGTGTTACAACCGCAGTGGAGAGGAATTAAGCCTGAGGGGGTAAGTGCAGAAACAGCAGTGAGGGTGGAGGGAGGGGATCCCCATTGATGTACCACCCGTGTGTAGTTTTCTGTTACACAGAGCTGTAAAAGAGCCATCACAGTGGCGTAGAGTGATATTGCCTCTGCCAAACCTGACTCATGCCCACAGGAGGTCAAATGATTTCCCCTGCAAAGACTGATTACAGCTCCTCAGTTGTGTGCTGAGAACATTTTTCAAGCGTGTCCAAGGTGACGAAAAATAAACTTGCAAGTGTTTATGAGTCATTAACTCATTTCTTCCTTAAACACTTGCTGCAGTAAGCTTGTAAAAGCGAAATAATTGATGGAGGAGCAGATGGCGACTTGGTTTACAGTTTCAATAACGTTTCAGCACGCTGGACCTCAAGTTTTAGCCCTGTTTTGTCGAGCTAAAACTGGGCCTAGAAGTATGTTTTACTGAGATTTAGAAGACACATTTAGAAGATACATTTTGTGTGCTTGTGGGATGCACTTTCACACCCTTTTTTATTATTTTTATTTTTTGTGGAAATGTTCATAGTTCATGTGCGGTCTGTTTTTCAAACCTTTAGCTGCTAAACGTATTTTAGAAAACCACTGATAATACTTTTCTTTTTAATTTCAATGTATTTTGGGATAAACATAGATACTAACTGAACAAGGAAAGAGAACATGAAAAGCCAATGAGAAACTACTCTTTAGAAGGAAAGTAAAACAAAACATAAAAATGAACAAAAACTTAACACCTTTTAATCATGAGGCTCAGGAAAAATATTACAAAATAAAAAAACGATTTATATAATTAGCTACATAGAGATGAAAATATTTGTTTAAAACGACAAAGACCCATTTGCTGCCTTGGATGAAAAAAAAAAAAAATACATGTTGCTCTCGTTTGCTACTTTTGAGACAGCAGGAATGATTAGTAACTAGCAGCCTGGAGCTTCCACTGCTCCTGATCTGCATTGGAAATGTGTGGAGAGGATCTATCCTCAAGTAGATGTTAGCGTTCTGTAAGATAGACCAAGTAACAAAGCTCCTCACAATATTTGTGGATAGTCTCAGTTTCCTTCTGGTCTCTTGCTTCCTTCGCATTTACCTTTGATGTTTAAAGTGATCTTTAATGTTTTGCCAGAGGTCCTGAGTGAGCATGTTCTTCATCGCAAATTCACAAGCTGGATCCACGTGGCTGTGACGCGCTTTGAAGCTACTTTAATCATCCTTTATGGATTGGTGTCATGTCTGCTTGATCTCAGGGCTCTATAGCTTTCCAGATGATCCAAAAGACTGAAACGTCAGATAAATTGTCTCTTAATATGCTATATTTTAACCTTTTTATTCGTTCTTAAATGACCCATAAATGACCTATTAAAAACGGCATAACTATCTACTCGTGAATGTAATTGCGCAATGCGACACGCATCAAAGATGTTATTGAGTTGGAGAATAGGATGAATAAGGTCGTTTTATTTGAAAACCAAACATAATTATTCGCTCTACTTCATACATACACATTAGTCAGCCTCTTCCTCTTCCTCCTGCAGCCTGATGTCATACCCTCTACCTTTTGTTGCTGCGCTGCAGACTGACGTTCTTTCTCCTAAGGAGCTTTTCATTAAACAGATTCAACTGTGTCCTGCTCCCTTCACCTCTTTTAAATTTTCAAGCCTTCATTAAAATGACTTTGTGTCCTCCTCCTTTGCTGTTGCCCTTTCCCTTTCTTTTTAACAGAACTATATTCTCCAATATAAAGTAGATCCGTTGAAAAGAGCAGTTTGTGTTTTAGTTAAACATGCTCTTCATATTTCACATTTTTACAAGTGTAGTCCTTGACTTTAATCTGAGCATTATCCAGATGTTGATTCACACTGTTTGTTTTTTTGTTGTTTTTTTTAAAGTTGGCGAAGGTTTGCCTGAAAGTCAAATCTGAAGCGGGCTTTATCCATCATTCTGGATAGATGCAGAAATTTTAGCCTGCAGCCTGATTGAAATTCCTAGCAGACGTCTGTGAACCTGCTTCGCATGTTTTTGTGGAAGTTTATTCCCGGTTGAGTTGATCTCTTTCAATGCATCAATCTGCCTTTTGCTAATCTAATTTTGAACAGTTTGCTAAATGACTTGTAATTCCAATTGAGGGGTTTTGATTACGACTTTTATTTTATTTTGCGGTGTTCCTTCTTTTTTGTTTGAACATCAGCAAATATCTCAGTGATTTTTTTCAACAATGAAGATTTCTACTACTATCAAAAATGTTGATAGTGAGGTATCCATAGTGGAGAGCCATTTTTTCCCCCTCTGTTTTGTTGTTGGAAAAAGTGATTTTGATCATTTTTATTCAACACTACAGGTAACATGAAATGAAAAGCAGCCAACACTATTCACTCATTACCAGTTAGTTTAGGTTCAACTTCTTGTTCTAACTTTTGGGACCCTTCATGCTCGGGCCCCCAGTATGTCTCTGACATGCTTATGCCTCAGTCTTCTGCTGGTCCACTGAGTCTGATGATACCTAAACAGACTCGGTTTGAAATCCGCGGGAATCTGTTGTTTCCGGCCATTGCACCTCGACTTTTACTTCATTTTGATTCCATTGATTATTATTTTAAAAACACAGCTTGCAGAATATTTGTACAGACAGGCTTTTAAGTCATGTGAAATTTGTCTTTGATCTGTTTTTCTTTTGTGATTTTTGCTTTGCAAATACAATTTACTTATTTACTTATTTACCCTGAAAATGTCTTAGGATAAAAAAAAAAACTCCACAAAAAAGTAATCAATTCTTAAGAATCGATACCTTGATGCATCTGATTTATAATTCAGTGTGTAGTGCATCTTTATTTATAGCTCTATGTACACGTGTTTTTCATGTATGTTACATCGAACCGAATGTCCAACACGATGCGAATGTGACAGTTCCTTTATTTACAAACGCTCCTCGGTGCCTTGAGCAAGTGTCACATGAATCAAGAGAGGATGTGACTTCCAAGTGAAGTATTTCACTCCAGGCGTTTAGCTCAGAGCACTCAGCCATATGGATTCATTTCACTCCTCAAAGAGGTGAACTACAAACAACACAAGCACTCAGTGTTTCAGCCATGATTACGAGCGTAAGACCAACATGAATTTATGGAGACAGACATAAAGATTAAGCTATTTAGTAATCTGCCGTTGAGCTTTGTTTAGCAGTAAATCTGCTGTAGTTGTTGAGAAAATTAAAATTATTATTTTTTCTACCGATTTCCATCTCTTTATGTGAAATAGAGGTGACTCTTGCATTAGAACTAGTGATGCACCAATCTGTTCGCCAGCATCCGGACATCTGATTTATTTCCTGATGGATTCAAAACAACAATCTTGTGGAATACATAGTAAACAAACGAGCTTTGTCTAAACTTTATTAGGTAAACCTGTTTAATTATTTGTTGTCACAAATAGCAAATCAGCTGAAACTCAAAGCAGTCAGAGAACGTGATGTGGGAAGACGACTTGCTGAGATTTAGCAGGGATCAGGATGAGGAAGAAAGGGATTTTAGGTTGCTTTGAACATGGTGTGGTTTTGGTCACCAAAAAACTTTTGTCACTTTTTTTCTTTTATATACACTCAAAACTGTCTCTCAAATTTAAAGAGAATTAAACTGGTTGTATGCTAATTAATTAAACAATTGGTTAAAGAAGTTTGTGGATGGCAAACAGAAAGTAGCTTTTGGGGGGTCAAAGGCTATTAACTGGAAGGACATTTTAATAGAAAAAAAAAACTGTAAGTCTTGGAAAAAATAAAAAATAAAGTCAAAGCAGAACCTGAAGATGAGAGTGAAACTTTCCTCAAGGCATAGTGGACATTCTACTGATGTTGCTTTGACCTTCTGTCAAAGGCTGTCTGCCTGTTTTCTCTTCAGACCCTCAAGATAAACCTAATTTTGTCTTTTCAGCTGTGAGTGTCGTGTGTTGAAGGTAAAGAGTGACGTGAACTTAAAATAGCCGAAAAACACAGTGTAAGAAACAAATTCAGATTCTGGGTTCTTAGAGAAGAGGGTTGATTCAGGTTTTTTGTATTTTGTATTTTAATCCTTCTGGTTTTCAAAAGATGACTACAAAAAATGTGTGGTCTAGCTGCACCATGCTAAGTGACATTTACCCAAATATCAGCGCAGGTCAGATGTATTTATTTGAGCATCAATTTATCATTTTGAAAAAATACTTCATTCAAACTTACACATTCAAAACTTGAGTGTAAGAATCATTGAATAGTCATGTCTCTAAAGAGTTCAATGTGTTTGTCAAATTGAACGTCACATTTCTCCCAAGGGAGACAAATAACTTTGACTTTGACGGTCGTTCAGTATGATTTATATGAGTACATATAAGTAACAACCTGCAAGAGTAAAAGTCACAGAGGCAAAGAGAAGGACCCGGGAGATAAGGCTGACCAAAGTGGGTGAGGTGTGGACAAGTGTGAGAGACGAGAAGCGACAGAAGGTTATTTTTAGGCCGCCTGTGCCGCTGTTATTGCAGTATTCGTTTTGCTGTCTGCCTTGTTCAGGACCCGCTTATACTCCGAGGCACAGAGCGGGCATCCAGATCACAGCGGTGACTCACTGGTCCCTGACTTGCACCTGAAACCAGCTCTGACCCCTGTTCAGACGACACGTTCTTGCGCTGTCACATCCTTATACTGACATGACAGAACGCCACAGAGGTGTCACATGGGCTTCTTGTTTGAGGGGATCCTTGAAAAGTTTTGACCAGGGATGAAGCGAAACATCTTTGAAGTACGTAGAAAAAAAACGATAGAAGTATGAGTGGCACAAAGGTTGAGGAGGTTTTGTTTCGCATTTATATTGAACTTTTTCATCCTTGGTCATGTTTTGATGCTTTGTATCAGTTTAAACTTCTACTTGCCATTTCTGGACTTACATCTAAAACAATGATAATGTGTTTTTTCCCCTGTATGCTGGTGAGGCTGTTCCTCAAAGTTAGATGAAGGACACCCCTGTCCTCATCATGGAGCCGCCGGCATTAATAATTTGAAGCTTATTAACTTCTTTATTGCTGTCTCATAGATTTATTTAATCCTTTTTTCCCCCTTTTTTTTGTTTTAGCACAGTTCAAACTTCCCAGGTGAAACATGATGATGAAAATCAGTTGTTGTTTTTCCTGTCAGGCTCAATTATATAGAGCTATATGAACCCTTAGAGATTGATTTTGTTGTTTACCTTTTGCAAAATATTCTAACCCTGTGTTAGCAAGGTATCATTTGCTTATTCAAAGTAAATTAATTAAAAAATAAATACTTTTTTTTCTTTTTTTAATAGCTCTAAATGACAGTGAGAGCCATTATTCTCTAAATGGATACCAAAATTACTCCAAAAGTGCACCAAATATTCATCCAGGAGGCCACATCTGAGGAGGAGCTTCAGAGCAGAGAACAGGGATGTCAAAAATTACAACATTTACCAAAAATATCTCGATGATCCCCAACACCTTTTGAAAATATTCTTTGGACTAAAGTGAACCTCACTGGAAGGTGTGCATCCCATTGCATCTGGCATAAAACTAACACGCCATTTTATAAAAAGACTCCACTGAAGTTTATTTCACTTCAGGTTGCAACAAAACACACTACAAACCATCTTTACAGTGAAACACTTTTGTGTAACTGTCTTTTTTGTTTTTGTTTTTTTTTTTTCATTCATCCATACCGCTTCCTGCGCCCCCCCTGCAATGGCACGGCGCCCCCCCTAGGGGGAGCGCCCCACACTTTAGGAACCACTGCTTTTTAAAAGGAGAATATCCTGACATTAGTAGTTTGTGATTTCAAACTTATGAGCACTTGGAAACATCAGGGCAATGATCCTAAGCACACCAATAAAGTCACCTCTAAATGTCTAAAAGAAATCAAAATGAATGTTTTGGAGTGGTCTAGTCAAAATTGGGACTTAAATCCAATTAAAATGTTGTGCTGTGACCTTAATCAGGTTGTGTATGCTGCAAAACTCTAAGTGTGGATGAATCCAGTCAGTTCTGCAAAGTGGAGTGTGCCACACCTCCTTTACAATGATGTGAAAGACTAAAAGCCAGTCACTGCTTGCTGCTAATTAAATAAAATCAAAATTGAAAACCCTTTTTTTTTTTATGTATTGAGGTTATTTTTACCTGATTTTAATCATTATTTTATGATCTGAAACATGTTAGGCTGACAAGGAAAAAACAAGACAAATAATTTTTCAAAGCATATTTTTCTTTTTATGTTTCCAAAAAGAAAAATATAATTTAAAATAAAATCAGTTCACCTGTAGTGTACTTTTAATGCTCTGTCATAAAAAAAGAACAATTATCCCTTCATGTAAATTGAATGTATGCAAACACAGTTAAGCGAGACTAACATAATAACCGTATGGAGATTAATATAAATTCAGTTCAATAAGTTCTGGGTTGTGTTTTCATCCGAGGTGAACATAATTTCATGGTTTACTAGCCTTTCAGCGTTTTCCGGTTACCACAAATCGACAATATCTGCAGCAGTGCAGCAGCAGACCTTATTTTCTGTTCATTGGGGCAGGTTTTGATGTTATTGCACCAAGCAACTCGGCGCATTTTGTCACACAGAAAGTTTAATTCGAAGGTCCCACAGAGATCTTTGAGCTTACCCACTCCTTTATTTAATCATGCCTCTTTGTTTCATTCTGCAGACACAAATATCAATTTGGAAGAAAGAGGCAATAAACAATGGGGCGATTTCTGCACACGTTATATAAATTAGAAAATAAACACCAGGCAGGCGGAGCACTTTTATTTTTTCCTTAAAATGGAGGTGATGGACCTTTATGCTGTGGTGGATTACTGGATCAAAACTGAGCTAAATGTGTGGCTTTGAAAGCGTTACAAAATATAGTTCAGTGCACAGGCGGCGAGGCATCAATCATGAAAATTAACTAGTCGACACTACAAACACCTCACAGGGAACCACACTGCTGTTTTTTAGGACTGTAAAAAAAAAAAAGAGCAGTACATTTTTAACAAATGAGAGAAACACATGTCAGCGGTAGCATTATTTCTGTCTGTATACAAACGGATTATACTCAGTGCAGTCTGTGATGTGACCGATACTTTTTACTGCAGTAAAAATACAGGTGATTGTGAGGAAATTCATTTTATCAACTTATTTGGACATATTATTATCTAATGTGAATTTTGACAATATTGACAAACTCAAGAATTGTAAATTATGGGTAAAAATTGAAGAAGATACCTTCTAAAGTTTTATTTGCAAAATGTAATTAAAAAAGGGCAATTTCTGGGCAGGATTAAGTTGGGACAAGCCCAAACGTATTCCCATTCAAAATGGATCAATACAATACAGATATGTTATGTCAGGTGGACATATGGAAATTTCTACTCAGCATTTTGAAGGTTTGCCATGTTTAAATGGCAGACATTTAGTTCTATGGGCTTCTGATTCTAGAAATGAGGATTGATGTCACAGTGAGTTCAGTAGAGCTGCCTGAGCATCTTTCACTGAAAAAAAAAAAAAGAAAATCCTGTTTGCACTTTTAAAAAACAAAGAATACACACACATAATCCTATTAGAGGATGGAAGCAGCTTCACATTGAGAATTTTAAGTATAATGAACAATAAAGATTGAAACTGATCATTTCTGAGCTACTTTAACAACAGAGAAAATACGATGCTTGACCTCATAACACAGAAACACAACACTGGCATAGAAATTGATAGTCATGGGAACACATTAGAAAACAAGCAGCATGTTATCTTTGTATATTGTTGTAAATGTTGTCTAAAATGCCAGCTGGTGAGCTGAAATGGGCATGAGAGCCGACAGAGTCTGGACTTAAAAACTTAAAGGTTTGGTTAGTTCACAGTACAAATGCTGGTGAGGAGAAAAAAGCTTCAGTTAATTAATGACATTAAATGAACAGTTACCTTCTAACATCAGACTAAATGAAGACTTTAATGAATCAGATCCACGTTATATTAGACTGTAATGAAATGCCCTTTCACCAAGGAGCCATTCAAGGTTTCATGGGTATTTTGTAAGATTTATGAGTTTGTGAGGAGTAAGAATCATCATAACTATGATCCAAGGATGAAATGTTTAATTTGTCGCCACGTATGCAGTTTGAAATAATTATTTGATAATCCATGAAAATAGTGAATGGTCCTGTCTGGATGGTGGTGTTTTAATCTTGTGTATTTCCATCTAGCCTGTTTGTCTGAGACAGTGTTCAGGGCTATGGATGGAAATAGACAAGAGACACTCACACACATGCACGCGCGCAAACACACAACTCCATTCTGTCTTCCACTGCAGCGCAGAGCTCCCATCCGCCGAGGATGAGTCACTGTTGCCCCAGAAACTTGTGACTGTAAATTTTCAAGCATAGACATGTAGTAGACAAGGTCATTTTTAAACGTCATCATTAGGTGGCTGTCTGTAGAGAAGATTTAAGTTCTGTCTTCTCCTGCTGAGATACAGTCTCCTTAACTCTCCTTCTTACTTATGTGATCTCTTTTATTCTGTCCATTTTCACAACCGGTCCTAATTTGTTTTGCCACATTGTTGCCTGCAAACCTTATCTTCTTTTATAATAAGCGTTTTGTTGAGCAGGACATGAGTTGTCCCAGTTGTGAAGATACTGGTAACACCAGTTTCGTTGTTTGACTTCTTGTGAATTACCAGAAAAAGACGACGGTTGGGTAGAACTGGTGGTAATCAAAAAATACTTGAATGTCTGACTTAAGCGAGCGCTAAGTTTAGTTACCAGCTACCAATGTAATTATCAGCTGGCTGTGTTAAAAGTAATAAATGTGTAGTTTCTGACAGTCGTCCATGATGATGGATGTTGCATTTATCTTAATGTCTCACCTAACAGTGGAATTTAGATATAAAAAAAACCCACAAAGTGACAAGTAGCACCAAAAACTACCAAAAGGTCTCAAATTAACAAAAAGGTAAAGCAATTTCTCTTCCACTTCACAATTATGTACTTTGTTAGTTCATTACAACATATCCACAAAAAGGTATCAAAATTTTTGGTAATGTGACAAAATGTGAAAAGGTGCTAGCAGTGCTAATATTTCTTAATAATGTGAAGTAATTTTGCCTGTTCTGCAGCACAGGTAGGACAAGCAAAACACCCCAAAAAATGATAAAAATCAGCACAATCCATTTTAAAAAATCAAGGACTGTGTTATGTTATGTTGACACTTAAGCAGCCTTGTTTTATTTTCTCAAGCACGTCATGGCAAAAAGTTCAAAGAAACCTTTGACCACAGGATTGGCAACGTTCCGTTTTTTTGTCACATCACTGCTGATTATACATTGAGAGATTTTTACTAATGTATAAGTGTAGCATCTGATGGATACTTACATCCCTGGTTAATTATTTTGTGCCTCAAATTGAACCCAGCTGTCTCACTGCAACAGATCAAAGGTTTACCCAAAACGTCTGCCTAATTCTCCTCCATCTGCCGGGCTTTCAAATTATGATGACCATCACGGACAGGAAAGTGCTCTGTTTGCACAAGTCCTCCTTGAGGACAGCTGGATCAGGCCCTTTACAAGTTCTCTTTTTGTTGTCAATTACTACACTGAAAAAAGAAAAAAAAATCTGGACAGAAATTGTATTAATTCAGAAAAGCAGTAAGTAGGTTTTTGCGTTCTGTGGACATTGGATCTCTATTATCAGGTTGATTGCACCATTTGAGGGCTGTCGCTGTATGAGAAAAGGGATTACAGCTTGGCGAAACACTGCTGAGAGTCAGTCAAGTTGCTCTGTCTCATCTAAAATCCCTGTGGCATTCCCTCCCTCCCTCCTAAAACTTCTCATCCAAACACACACACATAAAATCCTCTCTCTGTTTCTAAATCTCTCTGGGCAATCAGTCACTGTGTAAATTTTAAATCTGTCACTAATCTGTGTTATTGGCAAAACACTCTGGACAAGGTTAGCTTGGGTAGTTTGGTTATTTAAACATATCTTTACATAAAAATACACCAGACTTTTTTTTAATCATTATTATTAAAAATACTTATAAAACAGGGAAAGCAAACATTATTTGGATTAATGTTGCTCTGGTATGTCAAACGTGTGCGTGTTTATGTGAACCATTTGTGTGTTTCATCTGTCAGTACACTGTCTTTCACTTGTTGGAGCAACACTATCCAGTTCATCCCACCCCATGCTCAGGCCAGAAGTTTCATAAAGTGCCTCAAGCGAGCTCTGGGTCTACCCCAGGGTTTCCCTCCGGTGTCTGGAAAACCTCGAAAGGGGTTTTCCAAGAAGGCATTCTGATGAGAAGCCTGAAACACATGAAAGGACTCTTTAAGACGTCGAAGAGCTACTTCAAGCCCCCCCTGGGATGATTGACATCCTCTTCCTCTGCAAGGTAGCTGGGTCCAGCTGTCTTGCAGAGAAAGCTTATTTCAGTCAGTTGTTTTTGCTACTTTATTCTTTAGGTCATGTTCTGTATCCCATGACCACAAGGCAAGGGTCAAAATGTGGATGGACAAATAAATCAATAGCTTAGATTTTTGTGTAAGTTGTTCCTTTACCACAATATGTCCTCTTTGTCCCACCATTACTGGAGAGGAAGACTGTACTCTATGAAACTGTCTCCAGACTATGACAGCGCAAATCCACCGCATCATCACAGTTGGTGGCAAACTATTTCACGACTAAAGGTCGTAGTCTGTAAACAACGTCATCAGCAAATTTCCTTGAAATTTCCTAGGGGTCTTAAACTGGAAACCCTCTTCTCCACCTCTCGAACTTGAGATTCTGTCTATCAGCACCACAAACAAGACTGGAGACAAGAAGCAACCCTGATGGAGACTAACACAAACTGGGAACAAATTTAGCTTAGTGCACACGGCTCCTGCTTTGGGTACACTTGGACCGGAAAGCAGCCACACCCCGCGGATCCTCCACAGTATTCCTAAAAAGACACGGTCATAAGCATTCTCCAGATCCACAAAACACACGTGGACCAACTTCACTAAGATCTAGTTTATCTTTCCACAATAAAAACCACTGACCCTCCTCTGGCTTTCATGCATTGTTTAACAATCGGCAAAAAAAAAAAAAAGTAATTTGAATTGAAAATGAACTTAAATGTGGGGTCAAAGTAGTCATCGTGATAGGAGTTTGACTTGCAATCGCTCTCTGTCATTGTGTCCTTGGGCAAGGCACATCGCCCACCTTGCCTGCTGGTGGCGGTCAGATGCCATCGGTATATGTATGCTTCGCTTGTGACAGACTGCCCCGGGCATCTGTGGCTACAATCCATCATCAGTGTGTGAAAGTGTTCATGAATGGGAATGGCTGATTTCATTGTAAAGCATCTTTGAGTGTCCTATTAGTGCTGTATAAGTCTGATGTAATTTCAAATGTAAATTTGCCATTCTTTTTAAGTTTTCCAGAGCTTGAAACATCAGGCCTCTAAACTGGTGTACATGATAACCACCATCATGTTTGTGGAGTTGAAAAGAGCATAAAAAGCCAAACAGTTGCAGCATCTGTCTTTGTGGATGGTAATTAAAGAAGTGGTTTAAAGAAATGCAAAACCTAATAAAAAAAATCTGCACCACATGCTACATTTAGTTGGTTCATCTTAAGTTTAACTGATTTTATGCAGTCGTTCATGAGCTAAAATAGTCTAAAAATGATTTGTTCTCATCTGTGCATCTTTTTCTGTTTCTGCAGGAAAAGCTGCAGTCATTTGCCTTCCTGGTGTTTGTGGTGGTCTGCACACTGGGATCCATCTACCTCTGCGTTGTCCTCCCTGAAACCAAAAACAAAACCTTCATGGACATCAGTCAGAGCTTCGCTAAAATGAACAAAATGCCAGAACTTTCACCTGGCCAGGAGATGGAACTGGTCCTGTCCATTAAGCCCGAGAACAAGAAAGCGCCAGATGTCAAAAAGACTGAGAGCTCCCTCTGAGCTAACGAGCGACACTAATTATGGAAAAAACAGGGGCAAGATATAAGAGGATATAAGAGGGAAATGTTGTTTTTATATATTTATTTGATTGTTTTTCTTAATGAAGTTGAAATGTATACTGTTTGTATGTTTTGTAGGACTAGGATATTCAAGAAAACTACAGTATTACAAAACTATTTCTGCATCTTAATAAATGAGCCAAATGATCTGTTTCTGTTTATTGATAAAGATTCATGAGGTCATCCAAATTTTGTAATTTCCATACAAAAGTGCATTTGGAGACATTGCATATTCACTTCCAAAGTAAAACATGATGGAAAATGTATAAGATCCACAGAAAGGGAGGAACCAAAACATTGGTTTAAAGGAAGAAGTGTCTAAATTTTCATTTTCATAAATTTGCTGAGTAATCTGAAATTGAATAAATGTTTAGTTTTCTTGAGAAACAGTCAACTAATGTTTGATTTTTAAACTGATTTGGAGAACTTAATAAAAAAAAAAACAGTCTAAAATTTAGATTGGTTAAGATGTAGGTCATCAACAACTCAATGTAGTTTTATGTTTTTGAGTCACATTTGAATCAAACAGCATTAGCAAACATCAATTTTATAAACGCCCTCTGAATAATACAAAATGTAAAAAATACATCTGATACATTTCAGAGAAAGAGGGCTGCAGCAAAGAGCGCACAGTGATGAGTATTTTAAATGTCATGGTAAGAAATCATGAAATGTTGGCAGAGAGTGATGAACAATCCCATCAACAGGGTCGATGATGCTTGTTGTTGTTTATCACTGTGTCACAGCAGAAATACTATTAGAAAAGTTGCATGCGTGCGTTTTTGACATTGTGAGGGGAAAAATGATTTATTTCTATTAATTTATCTGAGCCTCCCATCAGTTTGGTTGCAAGAAGTTCGAAAGCCAAGTTTTGACGGACACAAAAATATTTGAATTGCTGCCAGTTTTGACTGCTGCTCGTCGTTGTCGTGTGTTTGGTCCCTATTAGCCTGGTAGAAAAGTCGCTAAGCCTCAGGTGTTCCTAAGGCACATTCTGTCACTTTACAGCCTGATTACTTCAGCGTGTTGTATTGGGATTTTCCATGACAAACCAACACAAAGTGTTTATGAAATGGAAGAAAAATCTGAAACGTGCGTTCAGCCCCCTTTTACACTGGTACCTTGAAATAAAATCAAGAAAATAAACTTTTTGGTTCACATTTGGTCGTTGTCTATACTGGACGTGAAGGTTGTGGAAAAATTGGTGTCGGTAGAAAAGCGTTCTCTGGGGAGTTAACTTTCCAATGAAGACATCAAGTAATAAGGAGGAACACGGGGAAAAAAAAAAAAAGATTACCAGGCAGTTTTCTGGAGGGTCTTCAGCTCTTAAAGGGGGTCCGGGCTGCTAACCACCAGCTGGCAAGAGCCAGCGGAGGAGCTGATCTGAACAGCAGCAGACAAGCGTGGCATTGGATAGCGTTCACAGTTGGTTCCCACAGTGGGGTGTACTCAACGTTTTAAAGCCCACTTCCTTAAGAGCTGACACTCTCGCTTCCACACAGACGCACCACAGATGTGTGTGCTGCCTACCGTGCCACGACGATACCGGCTGAGTTTACGCTCTGAGTTGTGAAAGGAAGGTGGAGGAATTTTAGCCCATCATCATCATCATCACCCTGGCTTCAATTTTAACTCCAGGTGGTATTCAGCGATCTGGAGTTAACTGCTGGGACCGCAGTTCACGTTTCCCACGCTGGCAAGCAGGCAGAAGTGATGCGAATAGTAATTGGGTTTGTCTCTCTTATCTCTCCTCCAGCATCCTACTCTTGAAGAGTCCTTTCCTCAGATGCATTAGTTGGTGGGTAATTGAGGGACAAATTCACCAAAGATTTCTGGTGGGGAGGTAATTATGATGCTGTCGATCTGCAGTGAAAAATGCTATTCTGTATTTTGAATATGCTGCGGTTCTTTAATTACTGCTCTCATGCATGTTTTTAACAGATTCTCTCAGGTTGTGTGATAAATTAGTTTCCCCAAAAAGCAGGAAGAGATGCATGGTAAGTACTGCAAATGACTCTGCTGGGTGGGTTTTACTTCACTACTACTACTACTATCAGAAAGTCCCATCCCCTTCCACCCCACGTGAGGGGGGGGAAAAAAATGCTATTTTCAAATTAGGTTCACTAAAAAGTCATCATCAAAGCAGTTTTAAAACCGGTGAAAAAGAAGAACCATTGTTTTTGCTTCTTGAATGGATGAAAAGCATGAATTAAATTTAAAACATCCACTTCTCAGCTCGAGAGTATTGCATTATTAAATTATAAAAATCCTCTATGAAACATTTACATTCTTTTATTTATTTATTTTTTTAAATACAGACTGATAAAACGATCTCTGGTTTTGTCTGCACTACAGAAAATCTCTCCCAGCGGTGCTTTTACCTGTTGAGATTCATCACTTCAGTGGTCTGTGAAGTTTCTGCTGTTGCAGTTTCACCTGGACAGATAAAATTCAGTTTCCGTTCACAGTCAATTGCTTTCTGTCTTAGTTGAAATGAAATACCACAAAGAAGCTGTTCATTCCTAACAGATCCAGCACTAATCTGACAGGATTATGCTTCCAAAATCTTATATTGACTCGTCTTTGATTTTCTTTCTGATGTGGTTTTTTTATTTCTCCTGTCTCTTATCCTGGAATCACGTAGGAAAATGCCCTCACAGCTCTAGCTTCCAGAAAAAATAAAAACTTCACTTTTAAATAAATCTTTTATCAATGCATAAAGCCATTAGTTGTGAAATCATTCTGGTCTGTTCGAACACAGTTTCCCTTTTGTCTCGTCACTGGTTCTTCAGAGGTTTTGTTTATTGCTGCTACCTAGACTGCTTAAAAGCTCTTCTCCTCGTACCAACTTTTAAAAACAACGTGGCTCTGCTAAATGATGCATAAAGCTTGTCTCACTTATTCATGCTCTACAACAAATGGTGTACGACGTCTGGATTCTTTTCCTAAATGTTATTTCGGGATTAACATGTATTTATTTCCATCAACTCTAATCTGTTTCTGTTCCTGCTGAAGAAAAATAAAAAGCCCCATTATGATCTATAACAGTGTTTAATTGATGACGGTGGAGACACTGTCATCAATTAAACACTGAAAATGCACGGATGGTCAAGGGATGGAATATTATTTTCTAATCAAGCCATGAATTAACGTCTCCAAAATGATATCCTTTTTGTTCTCATGAAAGGTTTGTTTATTGAGGCCTTCACAGAACAGATTTATTTATGCTGAATTTAAACTACTATCACATCGGCCACATAGGATTGCACTGGATTTATTTATCGGTAATGTCGTTTAGTGTAAAGGGGGGGTGAATACAACGACGGTAAACGCTTCTGATTCTATTTGTAGAAGTAGAAAACATTTTTAGGATTTTCCTCCCACTTCACAACGTCGCACAGTTGTTCAGTCTTATCGTGTAAATCTTGTTAAAGTAAACTGAAGTTTGTGGATGTGAATTGATATCAGCATGAAAACCTTTTGGGAAAAAAACTAAGTTATTGCACTGCATTTTGTAGGCAAATTCTGCGCTTTGAAAGATTTTAAGAAAGTTTTCCTTTTCGTTACTGTTGTTTTCTGACTCAGAGCAAACAAGTCTCTGAGTCACTGCTGATTACAGGTGAAGGTCAGATGTGATTTTCTGACTCTGCGTCAGAGTTTATCTGTGGACTCCCGGTGCTTTGCCTTCGCAGCAGGCTCTCCACTCTGGAGCTCTGTCACTTTACTGATAAATTCAGCTTCTCTTTATTTTTTTCTTCCTCCATATAGTCTGACTCAGCAACTCAGCTGTGACATCCTTGCAGGTAATCATAAGGCAGAAATCGGTGGCCGTTCAAGTAAAACATCACTTATGTCTTCCTGCTGGAAAGCATCAGCTTTTTCATCATGTTCCCTGGGCTTTGCTGCAAAGCAAACAACATAGTAGACCATATTTTATTTTCTGTGCATAATGTGACAAAATATGTATTACGTTCATGTAAGTTGGCAAGAACTTCACCGCTCCTCTATGTTGCTAACGGAAGAGGTGTGTTACTTAAGCATTTGGGATATTCTTTCTTGTGAGTGGCATAGTTGCCACTCCACAATGCATATATGTAAATGCAAAATATTGTAAATTACTGCATATGTTAGCTCATATTGCACCATTTAAAAAAAATTTTTTATGGGCATTTCATGAGAAAGAAGAGTCAGTTTGGCAACGTAGCATTGACCTCTTGCATTCCAACCTCCCACATCAGTGTCTTGAGGCAAATTTCAGCGTCTTCATAGTAAAACTCCTCTGAGCTTTCTCTGCCTAACTGAGCAGAGAGCTGATTGTTTGAACCCTGCTACCCAGCAGAAGAGGTTTAGGGGAGCTTTTTTTATTATTTCTTTTAATGAAGATTTGAGAATTTCAGCTGTGTTTTTGATGATGTAAGGTCCAAGATCTC
Organism: Brachyrhaphis roseni; assembly: GCA_903066815.1. Classification (NCBI taxonomy): domain Eukaryota; kingdom Metazoa; phylum Chordata; class Actinopteri; order Cyprinodontiformes; family Poeciliidae; genus Brachyrhaphis; species Brachyrhaphis roseni. The sequence continues at coordinate 39,243 of CAEFZY010048890.1, forward strand.
TGCCGTATTCTGCTCCTAATGAAAACAGAAATTTGGCTTTGGGGCTCTTCTTACTGCAGCTCCGTTATGAAGCCTGTTGTGCCCTGAAAAAACTGCTTTCTCTTCTGGTCTCTGTGGTGCTATGAGCTTCAGCACTTTGGACATCTGCAAGCAAATATTGAGACAGGGTAACTGTCTGAAAATGCGGGTGTTTAATAACAAGACGAAACTGCCGAAGAAAAGAAGAAGCCTCTGCTCTGCTGGCATGTTTGAAAATCTTTCAGCTGTGATTCATTTTGATAGAAACGTTTTTCTTTTGGTTTATTTTTCTAGTATGTCCTCACACAAGAATTAAGTGGCAAGACTGCAATAAAATTACAGTTTTACAATAAAAGTCGTCCTCCCTGAACATCATTGGTGGTTTCATTAAAAGCATGTTTAAGCTTTCAAAGGTGATAAATAAATACTAAACATTTCCCCTGAAGGGTGGCTTTAGATAAGAGGATTTACAAAATCAAACCTTTTGTGCAGCTTTTAATCAATTCAAATTAATTTTAAGATGGAAAAAAACAACAAAAAGCTTCCATATTTTTCGACATCTTTAAGTAAATAAATTTTTAAAAAAAAGTGCAGAGGATTTCTGCAGCCTTGTTAGGCAGAAATGATGTCAGAGAGATGAAACTATCATGCAATAATTACTAATAGGGGCTGACATAAGCTGGCATGAATACATTATCAGCAAGAAATGAAAATCCAGGTTTGTTGTTGGCTGTTAACAGGCCTCCATAGGTGGCTTCACTCTCCAGAGTGGAGCAACTTTAATGAAACTCTGTCTTACAGGTAAAAATATAAAGCTCCACAACATTCCAGTTGTTCCACTAAGCCCATGCTTTCTGTGGAGGTGAAAGCCTCTGACACATAAGGATTCACCTTCTAGTAAGCTGCAACAGACAGACTGAACCCCTGAAGGCGTCTCTCTCTCTCTCTCTCTCTCTGTCTCTCTCTCTCCCGCAGTGACACAAACACACAAATAATGATGAGATAAGCATCACTTACCGCCATCCCAGCTCTCCATGGGTGCATCTTGTGCAGGGTTGTTGATGGTGGTGGGAGGGTGGGCGGTGCTCTCTAGTTCATGCCTGACTGACCTTGTACAGTACAGCAAGGGCAGAGCAGCCATTACCGTCGTGGAGCCAGTAGGAGGGGGGGATCGTGGTACCGACGAGCCGGTCGAGCTCACGAGCGTTCCTCACAGTCAGCACAGCTGCCCTCTCCGCACAGGGATTCACCGACTTCCAAACCTCAGTCTTTCACAACACGGGAAAGTCTGTAACGCCACATTATTTTCTTTACAACAATCTTTCCGCATGCCGCGCTATGTGGCTCGTTTATCCTGTGGAGATTCTGTATTTTTCTCTGAATTACAAAGCAGAGTTGGATGCATAAAATGTTTTAGAAGAATCCAGCTGCAATCCAAATATGATCAGAGATAACAGACGAGATGAGAGGAGCATATGCTATCACAATATCCCAAAGAAGATGGTTTCTGTTGCACAGCGGGAAAAAGCATCAGCCTCCCAGAGTCTGCATGCTGTTTCTATGAGCTTTCAAATAAGAGCAGAGAGTTTGAGTGCCAGAACGTCCTTCTACCACGTTTTCGGTTTGATTTCCCATGGGTCCGAGGCAAAGTTTTTCAGTTGGCACGAAGGTAATGTTTTCTTATGCAACGCCTTGCAGAAAATATTCATATTTGATCAACTTTTGCAGATTTATTCATGGTGCAGTCATAGATGCCATTGTGTTTTTATGTGGACAATTTGTGATAGACCGAAACAAACAAACAAACACATGATGATGATACAGCAGGTTACAGTTCTTTTTTTTTTTTTTACAAATATAATTCTATGTGGATTTGTATTTATTGGTTTGGAGATTCTTATTTTGTTTCTTTGTGCAGCAATTACCGCTAAAAAATGTTAGTTTTTTCTTTGCAGATCAGCTCAGGCTCAGTCAGAGCTGATGGTGAGTGTCTGTCAACATCCATGTCAAATCTTGCCACAGATTCTCATTTGGATTCAAGCCTGTAGCTCTGGCCGTATGCTTAGCTTTCCTTCCAGGACTCGCCTTGTGTTTAGCTCCATCAGTCTGTCTATCTGCTCTGATCCAGCTTCCCTGTCTCCACTAACAAAAAACCCCCCCAAAAAACAAGCACTGCCGCAGTGGGATCTTGCCGCCGCCATGTTTTACTGAGATGACTCCAAACACCTGAAACACTCATCTTACCAAAGTGCTTTTCTTCTACTCGTTTGCTGGGAAATGGGACGACTGATGGCTTCTTTTCTTTTCTTTTTTCTTACTTCACAGTTATAGACCTTGTTGTCCTGATCTGCCATGAATTTCAAATAAAATGCATTGCACACTTTTGCATGCAGGATTATAGTTGGAACTTGATAAAATGAGAACATTTTCAAAGGCTATGTATACGGGCGCCATAAGTCTGTTTGAGAATCTCCTTTTCATTTAAAACAAATGAAGCGACCTTCTTCTATCTCTCTCCAGTGAACTTTAGCCTCTACATCTTATTCTGCGGTCAGTTTGGCCTTGAAGAAATCCACTTTTGTCATGTTCACTGACATTTCACCTCCCATCCAAAGACTTTTTTAAGAATAAAAAGGTATACATGACAGCGAAATAATGAGATTACAGTTTTTATGTTTATCTTTGAATAATTTTTTTTTTTTTTAGAGTAGGGTGCATTGCACATTTTGCTCATCGTGATGGCACCAAAAATGTTGAATTCAAGGTAACAAAGGAGAAAAAGGAAAACCAGGTCATCATTAATACTGTCTCTGTGCCAAGGTTATCATGAATTTATTCAAAACACATCTTGGAATTTCTTCCCGGTGAAAAAGAAGTGATGAACACAAAACAACGCAGACGTCTCATTAGAGTGTTTTGAACTGACTTTTAAATAATCGCACTCTCCCACGTAGGGGAGTCATAATGTCAGTGAATTTGAATTAAGGTGATTTATTGCATGTAATGTGGGAAGGATGTAATTCATTCCAGAGCAATTTGTACGGTGACCTTTGGAAAGCTGAAACAGGAAGAGAAGACACCTGATTTTGATTCCGGTGCCGAGTTAGTACAAAGAGAGCTTCAGATTCACACTGCGCTAGTTAATGTACCTGATTATTAATGAAAGCTGACGGCTCATTAAGTTTGCTCTTAACTAATCACTTGATTAAAAGCAAGTAGGACAAGAAATGATTAATAAAGTAAGCCCTCTCCTCTGCAACTAAATGCTGTGTAATTAAACTCTGTGTAACCTCAGGCTGCGGTGAAATGCTGGAGGTTGTTTACCTGTTTGTCACGTCATGTAAATGTTTGCAGATCTAAAATATTGTTCTGACAGCTGCTGCTTTCGCAAATCATTGAGTAATGGCACAGAACGCCGAGAAAATCCTTAAATATCTTAGCTGAGAAAAGACTAGATAATGACAGGGTCATAAATGCGGGTCCTGTGATTATGCGTAAACCGTAGGTGAGCTGTTCCCACCGGTCTGAACCTCAAACTTTATATCTTTGATCTCCTCTCATTTAATACATCAGGTGGTTTTCCCACTTTCCGATGCCATCTTCGGTTGCACTAAGTGACTCTAATTTGCATCTCTTAATTGTTTTAATTAGCCAGGCTTGTCCCAGAGCTTCGGGAAATGAGCATTGGAGTTAGTTTAAAAAAATAAAAACTAAAAAAATCTAGTGCCTGTGGTTGAAGCGATGAGATGCTTTCAGCCCCAAATCTACTCCAAATTTTAGTGAGAAAGAGCATCCATGAGACTAAATGCATTTTTGGAATATTACCAAGAGGTGGGTAGAGTGCACAAAAATTCAACTTAAGAGTAGAACTGCTTCCACATATTTTTGCTTTTGAGAAAGCAAAAAAGTTGTTATCCGAAAAATTATTTGTTTTAAAAAAAAAATCTCAATTCTTTAAAATTCCCCCTGAACTCATATAAAGTTCTGCTTTTAGAAGAGTTGTATCTTCAAGCTAAAACATTGGATCCATAGCAGCATTACAAAGCATCCAAAGCTCTGAACAGCAGGTCAAAGTGAAAACAGGCATTTGAAGATTTAAAGAGATTTCTCAGGAAGTGTGTCATTATGCTGTTTTTTTTGTTTCTTTTCTTTCTCCCTAGCCTAGCAGGTGGTTTGCAGCTGCAGAAAAAACCTTTTTTCATGCAGTTGGATCCTGCTGATCCTGCAAGAAAGAAGAGGATTACACAGACAGAGCTCAGAAGTGTGCTGAAATAGAACATCAGAGTATTTGTTTCGTAAATCCAGAAATATTTGGGCCATCACCTCGGCCCCCTAATTTATGCTGCAGGATTTAAGAATACGGATTAGCCTTCACGTCTGTTTATTGTGCTACACATTACAGCCTCTTCACCACTAAACTGTTGGTTATGAGACTATTTAGCCCAACAAGTTGTTTATCGAACTTCTGGTTCTTCAATTTACAAAAACCCTCATCCACACATTTCTCTGAGAAGCTGAAGAAATTGTCCTTTTCTAAGCACACTGCTTTGCTTCACTTATGAAGAATATTGTGGCCTCTGCATGCAGTGGTGCAGGTTTTTATCAAACATTGAGAAATTATGCAATTCACAATAATGTAAGTGCAATATTGTTGCAAAATGCTTCGTACTTCAAAAATGACAAAAACACCAGCAATTGACCTTTCCAAAACTTTTTACAAATCCACCAGCTTCCCGAAAAAAGGATCAAAAGTGTTTCCTTTACAAAACATTTTATTGGTTTAGAAGACAAGCATATATATTATTAATGTTACTTTGTTCAGAATTCCCTTTTCAGTAGCCAAACAAATATTAAGAAAAGCAGGAAACAAAACAAATTCTAAATTTTCAATGCAACAATTTTTAAAGTCTTTAAAAAGTTTGCTAAAAAAATTAAAATAACTAAACATAAGCAGTGCTGCAAGGAGTCATAAAGGCAGACAGATGGTCAGATTTGTACGTCACTCAGGGGGGAAGTCAGCAAGCAAAGAAAACAGTCTGTTGTTGTTCTCCTGTAATAGGCACCAGATTGTGCAGAGGTCCAACAAATAAGAGTTTTTACCCACAATCACAAACAAGGTGGGCTGGCTAACAGATCTTTTGGTAGCTTTAGTGAACACTCTGTTGGACAGGTGTCTTTTAGAAAACTCCAGTGTAGACTTTCGATGTAAGTTATGATGCAGATGTCAGACAGTGCATGAATCTGTCTGTATTATTGTTTGTATTATTGTTCTAGGTTTTTCCTCGATTGGTTTTCATGAATGTTTGTAACTTGTGAACGCTGCATTCTTCTTCTTTTGTCGTGGCACGGTGGTCGTTCAGCCTCCACTCTGATTGAACACACCAGAAAGTGCATCAGTAGAATGGAGAACTTTATGACTTGTGCATAACTGAATCAGGTAGATAGCGCTTGTAATCTAAAATGAATGTTCCACGTTCATCCAGTTTTGACTCATCATCAATACGTCAATAAGCTTATCAGTCACTCGGCTGTGGCAGGTGGTGAAATTCCTCCATCTGATGGATTTAGTTGAGCTGCCCACTTTATGTCCTTTTTAATGCTTTTGTTATTGTGAAAATATCTGGAAATCTGTGCTGAGTTCTAAACACGTGGTTCAGGTGTTCCTTACTAAATAAAAGCAAAACCTTCTGAAGGACAAATGGGAAATAAAAACAAAGATAAAAACATTTTCCTTTTCTAACTGATGCTGGATGATGAAACCAGAGAACTTCAGGTTACATGACAGAAAAGTGAGCTATGTAAAAGAGATATCTGTCATGGATACCAGCCCTTTTTCCTGTAATTGAGCTCTTTACAAAAAGAAAAGAAAAGACAAAACACCCCAGGACATTGTCCATTTCCTTCTAATAGGTGTATTGCTCAGAGGATGCAGCAGCTTGATTAAGACATCACCTCCAGATGGCCGGATGGGATTTAATGATTGCTTTTTCAAAAGATGTTGAATTGTGTCCTGACAGGAAACGTTTATTTATTTATTTTTTAGCTGTGAAGATTCTATTTATTTTTGTCAAGATAAATGTGAGGTGCTATTTTTGCCTCATAGTTGCAAGATATTGGTTATTTATTTTAAAAATCTATTTTGCTAACCTTCAGTGCAACCTCAGGTTTCAGAACAATAACAGCAAAATGCTTTATGTATCAAAAGTACTTTTTAAATGGCTCCTAAAAGGACGCCGAGTTATATTGATGTAGCGTGAGAAAGATTTTCTGCCAAATGAAGAATAGTCCATCAGTTACCAGCTAAGGATTTCACTACCTCTCAGTGACAAATAAATGTAGGTCAGACTGTGTCTGCTGGTGTTTGAGAGAATAACACCGTCCATCTCCTGAAAAAGTTTCCAGTGCCAGTGCGCCATCTGTACAGCTGCTGATTGCAGCAGCCCAAAAGAACAGAAGGTTAAAGTGGAGCGGCGCCACGTCCGACCTTCCAGCTCCACAAATAGACTGGCTGATGTTCAGGCACTGAAAACCTTTCTCTTACATTTTATCCCCCTAATCCCAAAATGAATAATTAAAACCTTACACTTCCATACACGCAGATACTCGGGTTGGGAGTTACTTTTTTTTTTTTAATCTGAAATGATTTACTTGTTCCAGATGAGCATTATTTGCATACTGGGGCACCACCTGACTGGAAGCTCTCACGGTTATTACGCTGGATTATCTTTTGTCTCCACACTAAATCCTTGCAACATGCAACGTGCCCGAAATGATAACGATTCATTGAGAAAATTAGTCGTTTTATAACATCATCAGACACACAATCTGTGGCTATAGTCATGTACAGTTCTGATTGCTGAGTGTGCATACTGCTGAAGTACTTATGGGAACAAATGTTTCTCGTGCCGTATTGTACTGAAAAAAAACCCTGTTGGGTTAAAAGGAAAAAAGAAAAAAAAATTTACTATTTCATTGAGTGCTTCTCAATATTTTTTCAGCTATTATCTTAAGAAAAAGAGGAGAAGATAAGAGTCATGAAATCTTCATATAGTCTAGTCCTTTTATATCAATGTACGTCTTTTTTCATGTTTACATGTTGTGATGTACTGTCACTGTTGGCTATGGTGAAATGTTGTCTGTACGGCTGCAGGCTGTTCTGTTTATTGATTTTAGTTTACTGGTGAATAAAACTGATAATAAGAGGGTAAAAATGTACAATTGAGCTCAAAATGATTCCCAGCACAGGCAGATTTAGAAATTTTATTTTCATTCAACCAAAATGTTTGTGACTGATGGGAAATGAGAGACGCATCTCGACAACAGAACAGTGTAAAAGAAATATTAGGTTTACCTGATTTTATTTTTTTTTTACATTATCACTGTATGGACTTATTTCACCAGACAAAACATTAAGAACAACTTCTTCTTTACAATGTTAGCTTGAGAATACTTTCGGTCCAGGTCTCAACAAATGTGTGACACAGTGCGGCATGAACAGCTCCGCATTTGCAATGCAACCTAAAAACTCTTGGAGTTGTGTGACTAGCGGACCACCATGTCACTTCACCGCTGCTTGACATTTAGATATGCTGACTGGCATAAACAACCGACTGTTTGCAGATTCTTCTTCAGCCAACACAACAGCAGACTCTTTGTTTAGAAGTCAAATAGGTTTTCCAAGCTGTTCCCCTTTATAAACAAATCTGGTCAAGGATTAATTTCCTGATCCAGTAACTTCACAAGAGGTCCGCACAATGACAGACCGATGATATGGAAATCCATTTTGTTGAAAGGGAAAGATATTAAAATTAATTATTTTTTTCATTTATCTCTTGAAAGGAAATGGCAGGTTTCTTGTCTCCCTCATCGAAGAAATGAGGCAGCAGTCATCTGAAAAGTATTTCTTTCTAACAAAGGAAAACACTGACATCACAGCAATTAAAATGGACAATATGAGCAAATATGTATATATTTAAATTGTCTAACAGATGCAGAGGATGCCTGACAGGTGTGAGAATGATTTTACTGCCATCATTCTAAAAGCACTTTCTCAACATAAAATTGTATTTATTTGTTCAACGTGAGCTTTTATAGAATATGCTTCTTTCAAATTGAAAAAGTAAAAATCATCTTTAGGCAGTTTTCTTTCTTGTATTATTTATTTAAAGGAACAGATTTTTTTTTAAAAAAAAGCAAACACAAAAAATCATAAAAACCTGTAAACATGTAATCATACAATCATCACAGTATTTTCCTGCTAAAATCTAAAATAATGCCAAATAATATTATCAAACACATATGGTAGGACTTATACAAACTATTAATAACTGAAAGAGTAATAACATTATAAAACATGTAATACTTGCTACAGATGTTTGCATCTTTAGAATTAAATAGTAAATCATGAATTGATAGTAAATATTTAGAAGCGTTAGATAAAACCTGAACTGAATTATACATCTGTTATTTCATAAATGAAAAGATTAAAAACTCTTGGCAGCCCTCAAGTGTCCAGAACTGCTGCTGAGGGCCAGAAGTCGTAACATTTTTCATGCGGTTTTAAAAACTTAAACTTGAATCAAGTATGACGCATTTTCTTTGACCTAATCGGACGGGTTCACGGCTACTGCTCCAAGTTATTTAGGGAGTTTCTCTCTCTAGAAATCATTAGCGAAGATATTTTCCTTTCCACGTTTGACAAGGACGGGAGGAAATGTGGGCACTTCCGTACAATCTGCCGGCCGTACAATCAGTGAGACAGGAGTCAAAAATCGCACCCAATTTCTTGAAGAGCAGCAATAGAAGGAGCTTGTTATTTCAGAATAATTCAGAGTCCACATTTGATCTGACTTTTCTTTTTGATCCTTGAAGACACTTCACCTCTCTTCCGAGAAGCTTCGGAGGTTCACAGCTTAAGAAATCCGCCTACATTTCTTTTCTCCAGCCATACGATTTGCATGTTAATTGCTCCTGTAGTCGGTCGGTACTTCTGACAATCACAGAGCTTAACTTTCTTTGTAAGGACTAGAATAAGCCACAAGGCATCGCTATGACATGTTCCTGAGCTGCACTTGAGTGAAACATAAAAAGCAAGACATTAGCAAAAACACCCAAACAAATTCTGCATTTGATCAATATCTCTGATGCCTCAAACCAGTTTTCCCCTCAAGCCCCACTGCATGTTTTAGGTGTTTCCCTTCTTCCGTTTGGGAAACTTTGCCTCACAACATTTTCCTGACAAACTTTGTGTGGATTCATTTCTCTCCTCGAAGCAAAGTTTGTCATCAAATTGGCTTGATAAGAACCTGGGGGATAAGAGAAGAGAGGACAGGATTCATCAACAAAATCTATGGGCCCTCAAGCATCTACGTCATGTGTTACCGTTTTGCATCTAAAGGCAGTGATCAAGTGTTCCTTCCTCAGAGTAATGTTCTGGAAAAAACCATCCCAACCTCAGCAAGATGAAGCGCATTAAAATTGCTCCGCTGCATTTTTCCCTGTGAATTTCGAACAGTAAATGTCAGGTTTATTCTGCTGTTTTCAAGGTCTTGGTTCTCTGAAACGTGGCTTCATTCATTCCATATCATATAATTATGTAGTCACCCAGTGCTTCTGGTTTTAATATTTGTTTGTTTGGATAACACACGTCACTTTGCAGTGCCTTGCCAATATGTTTTGCTAAATAAACCAAAACATAGTAGCAAATAATAAAAAGATGAACATGATTTTTCATTAAGCCGCCATGAATCAACATCATTACATTTCAGTACAATTTGTGCTGCAAGTGTTTGAGGCTGTTTCTGTTTCATTTTCCCTGCACTGCTTTGCGAAACTGTTACGTTTTTGTCAGCGATGAAGCACGTCTGTGAGCCGTATTTCAAGTCCCGTCACAGATTAGTACGGTAATTGAATACAGGAAGGAACTTTGACTGGGCCCTTTCAACAGAAGTATGCGTTGATCCAAACCATTTCATTGTGTCTCTGCCTGTTTGCTTATGGTCTTGCTGGAAGCTGGATCTTTGCCACAGCATTGAGTCTTTTTGCAGATTTTAATTTTTTTTTTTTACCAGTGCTGCCATGTATTTTCATGTTTTCATTACTTCTGGTCAGAGTTCCCATAGCATTATGTGGTCATCATCACTGTTCTACACAGTAAGGATGGTCTGTTCAGACTTGAGGTTGTTCTAGACTTTGTCTGTTATTTTGACTGACAAGACAAAAAAAAAAAAAAGCCAGTCATAAGCTATTTTTACTGGTGTTGGTACTCAGTTAAATTGTTTAAATTAAGTTAATTGCTGGGTCTATAATTCATTTATCACAGTTAATAGCTTTTTCATCAAGTTGCACAAAACGCACTCTCGTCCATAACTTTTCAGTGTACAGTCAGCTCCCAGAAAGTGAGATGCATTGCCATCCAAGTCCAGGTCGGAGATGATATTACATGGGAATTCTCCTTTTCTGATTGCTTCAACTACCTCCTCGATGTACTCTTGGTGTAAAATTGAAAATATTGGCGCGTCTACTCCAAGAAGTCAGATGTTTGACTTTAAATCTGTCAAAACAAAAGGTGGCCTTAAGATTTTTCCGTCACCGTTTAAAGAAAACGATCAAAGACGAAAAATATTCTGTTAACCCGACCCCTGGCTCAGACTGATGTTTTACTCTTAGGAAATGCTGTCCTACTTCAGCAAATATGATTTATTCCAAAGTCCTACATATGATTATAAACAGTCAGATGGTTTGTGCAGCCTAAAACACACTATGATGTAACTTAAATTCTTTTTCAAGCAGATGTTTAAATTACAGGGGAATTTCTGTGTATTGATGATTCGTCATGTTTCCCTCAGAAAACCATCAGAGTGGGAATAACGGCATGCTGGTTCACTGGATCAGTAACACACATGCTGCACCTTTAATCCCTCAAACAAACATATCAGGTCATCAGAAAATGACAGCCAGTCAAACCCATAGAGACTAATGAAAACCGCCGACCTGGAAGCTTTCCGTAAGTTTGAAAGGTTTCCCAATGTTTCCCAAAGTTGGTCAAACATGATATTCAGAAGCTTTATTGAAAGACAGCAAAGGAGTTGAAGACAACTGTTGCAAGGGACTTTTAAAAGCCGTTCAAATGGTAATTGTATGGAAACTACTTAAAAATCAGCTGTTGTGGGGGAAAAAATTAATTGCCAAGCGCTGCTATGCTTCAGCTGTGTATATTTTTTTTGTGTGAAAAATGTAAACTAACAACTAAAACAAACATGCTGGATAAAAAAGTGAAGCAAAATCTCACAAAATACTTTCTATGAAACTTAAAACAACACATACAGTGATGGTCAGTAAATATGGTTCTGATGATGTTTACTAAAAAGTAAGTTTTTTTAAATATGCAGATACATTTCTGGATTAAAATGTTTTTTTTATTTATTGGCCTGATGTATTCTCATCTTAAATGTTTTGTTTTCATTAGATGTAAGTAAAAAATTACCCTAATAAGCAGAAATGTGCATGTATTTGGGTCACTGACACCACAAATTGAGCTGATCAGCTGGCATTAATTAGTGAGGGTATAAAAATAACACAATGATGATGGTGCATTATTGGGATAATTACACATTTTAATTCATGTTGTTTCACTTCATTTTCACTTTCACAAATCACAGATCTAATTAGCGTAGAATAATTTACTAATTCATTCTAGGCTTAACTTGTCCATAGAGTTTTTACTACCACATTTCCAAACAACATCAACAAAAAACAAACAAAAAAAGAGTAAAAATTTCTCCTTTTACAAAAAGAATAGAAAATAGAGAACAGGTGTTATGGATCTCTAACTGGTTTCAAAGAATCTCTAATCAGTGTAGCTTTATCTAATTCAGACTTGTATATATCTTTGGTTATTTAGGATTTTGAACTATATCTGGGTAAATACAGCCTGGACTCCAAAACTTTGACCAACTTGTTAGTTTGTTGCTGATGAGAATCAGCAGAGCAGGTGTGAACTGTGTCATCTGTGAGCACAGTGACAGTATTTTCACAAGTTAACTCATATTTCCTGTTAACTATTTTTGCTTAAAGTACCCAAAATGTTCCCAAATATTTCAAATCTGCAGTAGGTTAACTTTTATAAAGATGTATTTTTTTTATTTATTTTTTTGCATATTTATTAAAATTGTTACTATGTCCTGACAGTTAAATATGAGACCGATTGTCTAAAAAGCTCTTCCAGTAAACTTCTTCAGAAGTTTTCCTGGAATTCGTCCAGAGATCTCACGTGTGGCTCAAAGCTTTTGCTTTTAAGCCTTTTTTTTCTTTTTGCTTAAAAGAAAAAAACTTGCTTTTAAGACAAAGCAAGATTTTTGTTGTTGTTGCAAGTTTTAGATTTTGAACCTAAATGTGTGAGTTTGTCGAAGGTAAACTTACCATCCTAAGTTGTGATCACTTTATATTAATCTTGTCAAACCTCCAATAATTGAATAAACTGGAGTTTTCAGGTTAGAGCTTAAAAATACTGAAAGAAGAAAAAGACAGGAGTGGGAACTATTTCCCAGAATGCTTAGTGGCATGTTTGTGGATCCTGAGATGGAAGTGCGTTACACTGATCTGACTCTTGTGTTTATTAAGGCAAATGCTCATTTTATTGCAAATCTTGAGGACAATGTCCCGTTCACACTAAATAATTCTGAGCAGAATTCATTGGGATGTTCAGTAAAATTCATTATCAGATCAGAAATTTTGTTCATGCAATTTAAACCAAGAATTTAAATTATTCTAAACTAAGATAAGTAGTCACTTTAACTGGACATTGTGAGTGAAAATAATAGAGAAATGTGGCTTTTTAACTAGACTTGAGCTTTTTTTTCTTGCATGTGGTGAAATAAATATTTGGTTTAAATGGCAGCTTTGAGTCAAAATTCACAATACAAGATTGCAACCCAATACAATTTTCTTGTTGACTTAAATTGCATTTTCAAGGCAGCAGGCAGACTTTCATGTTCAAGTTAAACCACGTTCAAAAGTTTTACAGTGTATTCATATGCGGAAGATCTATGATAAGGTAACCTTTGATGACACCAGGGGCTTTTGTGCTTGGAGGTTTTGTTTGGAGCATTTTCTCTTCAATAAATAATCGTTTACAACTAAATAGCAAAACAAATACAAAAACTCGCCATGAAGTGTAGCTCTACAGGGCATAAACTATATCCAATGTGAGTTAGATTGATTTTACAGAAAAGTCATGCTAGTAGCTTTAAGACCTCTATTAGCTGTGTTCTGATGATTTGTGTGTGTTTGTGTTGTTATGTCATAAAAACAACAGTGTGTATTGATCGATTCAGCGTACAGCCGTGGCCTTTAGCAACGGCCCTCCTCCGGTTCTGAAACCTGAGCCTCCTCTGTTTATACAAAATCATGATGCCTCTCAGGGTGATTGTTTTAAAAATTGCAAGAAAACTGTTTTTTTTTTTTTCTTCCAACCAGCAGTAAGGTGGGGCAAACGACACACTGACTGAACATTGAGGCACCTTATTTCACGTCAAGCTGTATTTTTAGTTTCATGAAGTGTTTTGGGACCTCTGAAGAGCCATCGAGATAAAGGAGCAGCTTTCTCCCTTTGTACACCTCGGCCACATAGACACCGGTTGCCGTGAACATTGAGCTGAACAATAAGCGTTGAGGATTTAGAGTATAGCAGAGCGTGCTGTGGACTAAATGTCCTATTTAAAGATTTCCTCAAGTTAATTCTGCCTCACCGGTCCCTGCAGAGCTGTAACAAGAAAGGTCTTTTCTTTTAACCCTGAAGATGTGCTGACCCAAGCAGCTCCTCAACCTCTCTGGGAGTCTTTAGTCTGTAAAAACGGGCTCTAACTACAACCTGAAACCTGTTCAATAAAACCCTCAAGGAACAAAATTAAACTCAATTGAGCAAAGTGAAACATTTTTGCAAAGCGCGATGTTTTATGGTCAAATAATTGATTTTTACGTCGATTTAAATGGATCACTCGTCTTGAGAGCGATTTCATTTTTGTATGTTAAGGATGTGTTTTCTGCTTTGTAGAGATGAGATGAGATATCAGCCAGTTGTGTGCGATAAAGTGTGGGAATGCAAAAAAATAATTTAAAAAATCATACACTTTAACGCGCTCTTCTATTAGGAATAAATAATACGTTGAATAAAATTCTATAAAATTTTAAAAACAAGAATTGTGTTTGAAATTATTTTTATTTTCTCTAACCATCAGTGGAATAAAATTACTTGTACAGCCTCAAATTTACACACATGTCCTTATTAATATTTTAATGCAGTCATGCTACTGGCCTCTAAGAATAGTCCACATACCTTCAGTATCGTGTTGGGTGAAGGTTATTCCAGATAGTTAATGTAGGCCTGCTTGAGTTGGTCCAAAACCAGCTTTCATGTGTTTGGGATCGTCGTTGTGTTGGAACATCCAACTTGGTCAGCGTATCAATCACTTAGCTGCTGATTTGACGCAAATGTGAAAACTCTAGAGGTGGAAGGCTGTTCTGTTATTCCATGCATTTTTCCAATCCACTGGTACCACTGGGTTCAGTCGAGCGTGAAGGAGCTCAGAGGGAACCCTCATATTTCAGGGACAAATAAACCTATAAACCTCTTGAAGGAATCACTTATAATATTCTTAAACCACTTTAAGTCGTGTAAAACTTGCTTTACTGTGGTCAGTGACTCTGATGTTTCAACGTCTTTCAGTTTGTGAGCCTTGTTTTGGTTTTTTTGGTATGTTTTCATATAAAGTCAGCATAAATCTTCTGTTGTGAATTGAAAATTTGTTGATTTTGTTACAAGATAGTTAACCAAATAGTAGCTTGTTTGTTGCAACATTGGCTCTCTAATTACTTGTCTCTGTGTGGATTAAAGAAATCCAAAAAAATGACGGCTTGAACACCTAATTTATTCTTCTGTAGAAAAAAAAATTATAAACCTGGAATAAGTAATGAAAAGATCAAATTTAACAAGGCATTCCTGCCAGTGATGAAGTAATTCAAACTTTTCACTGAAACTATGAAAGTTTCTGTCTCACCTCACCAAAATGTGACCTGTTCTCTTCTTTTCTCTTCTCCTTGTTAAACATCAACCAAAGTTCTCAAACCACTAAATACCCCGAACAGAGAACACAACAGACGTGTTGCCATTGATGTTTTCAACAATAAGCATCTCTCAACTTTAGATCGACAGTTCACAGTTAGCGGAAATGCAGGAATGTGGCAAAAAGCAGGGCACATCCTTCACAGAAATGAGGAAAATCAGACCTTGCTGAGCCTGCAAGCGTGGCAAGACTTTTCCTGAACTCATAACACCGGGTCAGCAGGATTTCTGTCCGGCAAGGGATGACAGACAGCTCTCTGGAGCTCTGCAGCTGACACCACGAGACAGAACAGAAAGAAGACGGTCATTAACCTCTGACTTCAAGGGAAGAGATACAGTATAACATACATATTCCATGAATACGTAGCACAAGACAGAGGAAGGCCTCTTCTCTATCAAGACTCAGGAAGACTGCCGACTCAGAAGCAACCTTTTGAGTTATAGAATACGTAGCCTCTGGGATGGGTTTCCAGTTCAAGTATGAATCGCTTTTATTTTGCGTAAAGTGTTTTAAAAACACTTTTTAAACTCTTAAGAAATATCAAATTTCATAGTGATTATTGTCCCTCAGCAACACAAGATGTTTAAGTCAGAGGGAAAAAAATTAAGTTTATTCAGATTTAAGGTGACATTAGGAACTCATATTAAAGACTTGAGCTTTAAGCTGATTGATGTTTAACATTAAAAGGTCTCATCTTTGAAACACCTCATTCCTGAGGTGGAAATTACAATAAAAACAGTTAAATCTTTTGTACAACAAGGAGCAAATGTATCTGACAGAGGAAGGAAATGGCAGCATAATCAAATTATAATTATCTTACATCTGTAAAAAGTGAAAAAGCAACAAATCTGAGCAATTTTCTCATATTCCAGGGACAGATAAACCTACACCTCTTGAAGGAGTCACTTATAACATAATGTTTTATAAAGCAATTCTGCACTTTGCACTTTTTCCTTTTCAAGCATTTTTGAAGAGAAAACTGACTTGGAAGGAAAGATTACTTTATTGGAATAAAATAAACAGCTACGTTACTTCAGAGCTGTTCGATTTCAGTAAAGACCGAAGTGACTATGTATAGAGAAGAGAGACTTTTGGCTGCTTCTATTCACTACCTATAGACTGCTAATATAAAATGTTGCAGCACAACAGTTTTTGGAAATAATGGGTGCAATAAACACCTTTGCACATCAGAGTAATACGGCTAGTGTGCAAACTGACTTAATATATTGATTTGACCCAAATAAGTATTGATTAGGAATTTTATATATACATCTATATATATTAGATAGAAATAAAATTCAGATCTGTTTCATCTTAAGAAGCTATTCATGTTTAATATTAAAAGGTCTCACCCATTATTCATGCTTTTAGAAAATCATATATTAGCCCCAAGAAAATGTAAACTTAGAGGAAATTCAAACTTTCCTCAAGTGTCCGTCACTCGTGCACCTTGTGATCGCCAGTAGATGGAGGTTATTTAGTGCTTCATCTGCTGTCTGCAGACCTGGATGTACATCCAAAGTTACTCTAAAGGCACATTCTCAAACTGGTTCAATAATTCACCGGGGCCATTTCACATCTCTCTGTTCTGCTTGTCTAGAAAAAAATACCATGAAAAATAGATTTATAGACCAAATTGCCCACAGCGAAACTTCATGAAGGAAAAGTAAATCAAAAGTCTGAAATGCCACTTTGACAAACAAGCCTGCTGAGAAAATGCAATAGAGTATGATACAAACAGGAACCTTTTGCCATTAAATAGCTTAACATTTGGTGAGAAAGTGTAATTTAGTCAATCTTTTCTCAAGGTACCAGTAACAGAAATGTAATCATGCTTAATACTTAATATGTCTCCTTCTTCTGCTCTTTTCTCGGTGGTTTTGCTGATTTTATGGTTGGCTCTTTGCTACTGTTAACAAGTTTGATATAAAAATGTCTACTGTTTCTGCTTTTGCACCGTCTCACTTTACTGATTCCAAAGTCTTTCTTTTGTTGCTTGTCATCTTCTAAAACAAACTTTATCTCACATTTAAAATTTAGTTTTTCTACTTCTGTCTGTCACAAGCGATCCTTCCAACATTTTGAACACTATGACCAAGTTCTCCTTGCGAAGATCTCCATTATTTTTTGCATAATTTGTCCCTCCACATATGCTGCGGTTTTGATCAGTGAACTTTTTTGCTTTTCCATAAATACACAGCCTTTTTCATCTCAAGACGTAAAGGACTTCACAACAGTCATTCAGGAACTAAAAAATTGTAAGATCTGTCAAGAGGTGTGCAGGGAAAAGACACGGACAGCTACGGTATTAGAGAAAAGTATTTTTGAAGACTTGAAAAGAAAGTCAAAACTTACAGGACATGAACCAAGATGAACAGGACATGGAACATGGACAGAGTTACAGGCAGAGGAGTGGAAAAATCCAGGAAAGAAAGACTGAAAAACCGGGTCCTAAAGGTTTCTGAGAGTCCTTTCAAAGAACTCCTATCTTAGCCTAAAATCCTAACTTGATTCAGTCAGCTGCTGAGAGGAGTTTACAGAAATTCATTAATGAAGAGCAGCGGCGGTTTGGGCGTCTGCCCAGGGCGCCATCTTGTTGGAGGTGAACACCTGAGCACCATTACCTTCACAAGTCATTTTATGTACAAACCAAAGGGCCATCTTAGCTAAAACTGACCATCAAACGATTATCAAAATACACACATCACGTTAAATCACTGAATTTAAACACAACATTAAAACCTTGTGCAAATTCATTACAGAACAGTCTGATCCTATACCTTAAAAAACACATGGGGGAGGAAGGAGGTCCCGGGATCTCTGTGGGATTTATTGGACGCTTACACTGCTTGTAATATGAGCCTTAGTTTGACAGAACATCAAGCCAATTCCTCAGAACAAACAGAAAATGGCCCATTATGAAGAGATGTTTCTCTGTGCGCGGCCGAGAGTTTACAGTGGAAGGAAAGAGGACACACACTCGCCCCCAGCATCCCAAGAAGCTGTCACATTGATGCAGTACACTCAGACAAAATGTTCAGAGCGCACAATTCCCTTGGCTTTCTAGCTATGTGCTACTGAAGTGTAAAAAAAATTAGAGGGTGCCTTCTTTTAAGAGGAAGCAATCATCAAGAGGTTGTTACATGTGCAAACTTGCTCCAGAGGCATCAGATGGAGCCGTTTTTTGATCCGGGGAGCTGAATGCCTCGGCCGCCGAGTCCTGTTTGTGTGTTAATGTTAATGTTTGAGTTTCAGAGGGACGGTAAGCCGGGGATTTAGGGCACGGTTTTCTGGGTTGCAACTAAATGCCACCTGTCTGTCTAAAAAAAAAAAAAAAAAAAAAACACAGATAGACCACTTAAAAAATGTCTGTATAAAAAAAATCTGAGTTTTTACGTTTACAGAGAAGGTCTCTCTCGTTCCCTCTTCCTCCTAAAAAATGAACAACAACCCAAATCTGACTGAGTCATAGGTCAACACAATCTTAATCAAAGGAAAAGATACTGAGAGATGTAGGAGTAGCACATCTTTCTAAACACTTGCATGAAGTTACGTGACAGTATGCGGCTGATTTCACCTCTTTATTAGTCAGTCTGGAACTTCTTTAGGCTAAAAGTGAAACTTCTTGAGATCTGCCGTTAGGCGTGGGGTTGTTATATGTCTAAAACTAACTTTTTGATTGATTTAAAATGATTTTTAAAAACAGAAAACCAAGCCATGTGCTGCAGTTTGCCTCATTAGTCTGCAACCTCTATGAAAATTGCATCAGTTATGAAAGCGCAACTCTTGGGCATAATTTTCTTCACCGAAAACATAACAAGGTATTCCTCGTGTTGTGCAATAGAAGTCTAGTTTTGGCTTAATAGATGCTAAGGGCAATTAAAACAAAATTTAATCATTTAAATAAAAATTACTAAATGGGGGCCACCAGCTGATCAAGACCACCAAGAATAAATAATAGCTAAATGTTTCAGTCTCACTTATTGTTTATAAATATCTGCCTGATAAGCTTTATAAATAATAGATGAATCCATAAGACCAGCGCTGGGGTTATCTGAGCAGAAAGATGCGTCACATCATGCAGGCGATAAACACAGAAACTTCTCTCAAATATACAGAATTCAACCGTAAAGTCAAATACTTTATCCAACAAACTCGCTATAATTGTTCAATTAAAAATCCTGAGATCAGGAACATTTTTATCTGCTTATGAAATTGTTTTAATATTGGAATTGACTCCAAGTCGGACTGAAAGGTTTCAGGGTTGTTGTTTTTTTTAACAAGTAGGCTTATTTCATAATAAAAGGAGAAATTTGTTGATACAATCCTATGAGAAAAATAATAAAATAAACTATCTCTTGTTTATTCCATACTCATTTTTGAATATTCAAATTTGTCTATCGATTTTATTGCATTTCTTTTTTAAATAAACAACAAATCAGATCTTCTCACAGCTGTGTTTGTTAAATTCAAAAACATCCAAGTCCATTCGACAAAAGCTATTCATTTCTTTTCTTTTCTGATGAAGCAAGGGATTGCTTCACTGAGCTACCAAAGCAATAGGTGTGTCTCTGTATCTGCTGTATTTATGTGCTTAGGCCCAAACAGAAACAAAGGTAGGGCTTTCATACTCTCAGGCAATAGGTTGACGTAATTCATGATCCAACTAACAGTTTTAAATTAATCATTGGTAAAATTAGTATCATGAAGCCTTTTGGGATAGTTTTAAAACACTTAAAAGTTTTTGGATATCCACAAGAGAGGTGATCATTCTTCCTAAATCTCGATTTTTGATCAATAATGTTCTGAAGAACAAATTGCTCTAAGATTTCCAGTAGATTCTCTGAAAGTTGTGAGCAGCGCACGGCGATGACAGATACGTTTCTCTTTCTAATCGCTCCAGCTTAGACGAGGATGCAGCTTCTGTAAACAGAACCACTCACGTCAGGCGGGTGTTTTCTTGATGGGTGATAAAACCCTCCTCGCCAGTGATTTTGCCCATGTTCACATGAATCCGGCTGCACTTCAGTTTAAGACCTGAACAATGCAAGCAGAATTATTTACAAAACAGCCCAGAGCCACCAGATCCAATTACAGTGCGGTGAAAGGTATAATGGTGCATTTGTGTATGTCACATACCGTTTGCTCACTGAAAGAAAAAAAAAAGAATTAAAGAGTGACTCATTTGAGCATGTCCCCCTTTTCACACATTATTATTAATGAGGCCACTGTTTTTAGATCTGAACTCCTGAATGTGCATTCATTTTTTTATTTTTTTAATGAGGGCGTTATCCACCGGAGCCCCTTTGTTGTATACCTTTCTCTCTAAATAGGATGCAGACTTCTTCCTGGCAGTCTGAGCACATCCTGCACTGACATCCTCGAGTCACCTGAAGAGGAACTCCATCACTCCATGTGCATTTTGCTCGCGTTCCCCACCGCCTCGGACTATTTGTCTGTGCATGTCCCACTGATCTAAATGCCTGCATGTACAATGAATGCACTCAGGTGCGCAGATCCGCTCAGCAAACATGAGACTGACCTGGATAGTTAAAGAAAAACACCAGACACCCAGATCTGCAATGCAAATTGTCACCACATGATCCTCTGGAATGACTGTGAAGGACAACCAGTGCAGCCAATTAAAATTTAATTCTCACTTCATACTTTTTCATCCCATGCAACCACACCTTAGCAAACCAAGCTATTTCATGGCAAATGCACATTTTGTAATAAATCACTCAGAGAGAAGAGATGGGTCACTTCCACCCGTCATTTTAATGCTTTCCCAGGATTATGGGAAAGTTAATGTTCTTTTTCCAACCGGAGGAGATTCCAGTGAATGTCAAGGTGAGCACACACACACGCTTTACAGCCCCTCTTTTGGGTTCAGGGAAATATTTAGCAGATTGGAAGAGGAGCAGAGCCTTCTGTGATTTGCAGCACAACACTTTGGGGAGCACAAACGTCTCTGGACTGTCAGGAAGGCAGTTACTGAATTTCACTTTTTCATTTTTTTTTTGTTTTCCACTACTGCAGAGAGACATCCAAAACACTCGGCATCCATCAGTCAAACGTTTGTGCACTTCTCCTCTCCCAGCCCGACTTTTCATCACTCAACTGAATGACGCTCTGCAGTTGAATTGTTTTTCTTTAGCCTTTTTTTTTGTTTCTTTTTTACCACTAAAACCTCACCCCATGCTTTTGGGTAAAATCCCTCTCATTATGTACCAAACAACTCATGTAACCCTATGGTTCATTTGCCAGTGGGTAATATTTTAAATGTAATTTTGTTTAATTCAGAGGAAGACAATTAGTCAGTGGAAGGTTCAGGCACTTTAACATTTTTTTTAAATTACACCATAAACTAAAGTGGTTCAAACAAGAATGAGTGACACCCTGTTCACGCTCCTCTGTCCTCTGTAGCTGATGGTAGATTTATTTCAATGTAAGATATGCGTAAAAAAAAAAAAGGAAAAGATGAGAACAAGACAAGCAGCCAAAAGTTCAGTATTAATATTAAAGTGAACCCAGACATTTATACAAAAGACAACAGACTAAAAATAGTGATGGCAAAGTCTCTGGCGGCAATTTATTCAAAAGTTCGAAGTCAGTTCATAATTTCTTCAAAATATTTCGGGCCACAAAAATGCCTTAACATGCTCTTGGTTCACTTGTCTTGGTTGGACAGGAAGTTGAAAGGCTTGTATGTTTTCTGTCATTTGGCTCACTCACTGAGAAAAAAGCAAACAAACAAATTACTGCTCCATCTGGTTTGCTGAGATTGGTCGTTTTTTTTTTTATTATTATTTATTTATTTAATGACACGACATGAGATCATCAACAAAAGTTTTCATGAAAAGCTGTCCAGGGCCATAAAGTTGGGACAATGAAATCCTCTGATTTCCAAATGTAAGACTCTGCCTCTTGGCGGCGCAGATGTTGTGTAAAAGACAGAATGACAGATTTGGCACCTGTTTGGTTTTTAGAGAGAAGTTTGAGACAGCAGAGACTTCTCTCTGTGGGCTTCGACTTAAGATTTAGTGACAGAATTTGCTGCCTTTAGCCTTTGTGCCTCAATGCAGTGGAACAACGGGGATTTGAATTTGAAGTTGTATTTCTTTCAGATGAAAAGGCCTGCTCAGTGTTCTGAGCTCTAAGTGTCTCAGATGGCGTCCAGCCAGAGCTAACGAGCCCAGTCTGCCCACCCATGTATGTCGGCAGGTCTGTGGTCACACCGTGCAGCCGCTCTATGAAAACACCGGGCGCTGGGGAAATGTCTTACGGGTAAATAAAAACTGTTAAGCTCAAGGAAGAGGTTCTTAAATCTGAGTGCAAGTTTGTTTTAACTTTAGATCCAAATGGTGGAAGGAAAAGACAGACATTCTGACAAATGAGGAAAATGTAAAACCAAAACTGTTATTCAAACATAAAAGTGTAATCATTTGCTATTTGTTAATTTTTCATTTTTTCTAATCATATTGCAAACAACAATATGTGCTTTTAGTTACTAATGCAACACAAAAAACCCAATGCAAACTGGACATTGCTTTTAAAAGCAGTAAAATTACATGATAATAACTCTTAGATTTAATGTGGAATGTAGTGATCAGTGAGTACCTGAACTATTACCATCGGCCTAAAATGTTATTATGCTTAGTACTTTGTTCTTTGCTGTCTCAATTTGGTGTAAGTTCACTTTTTAAGCATGTTGTTTAACTCTTGTATGAATTAATTACCTTAAACTCTAAAATTATTTTATGTATCCACTCATAATTGCAAAGATTGATTATACTCTCACACAAGTCAGGCTGATATATATTTACTGGTGTTTACTTGCCATGTAACATTTTACTCTTACACTTTTTGAACTATTGTATTGTTTAAAACACTACTCTTTTTATTACTGCAGCTAAGTTTTTAGTCTTTTGTAGCTTTTGTTAGGTAAAAAGAGACAAAGATTAATTATAAATCTTTGCTATAACTGATTTGAAAGATCTTCAAAGCACCAAGAAATGCAACCAAAAATAGCAGCACCTGTTTGATGCGCATGGTGCGTATTTTTCCTTCCGGGTCAAATTTGCAGGTTTCACTTCCACCTGGTGTTTGTTTGATGACTGATATTCCTCTCGATCACTTCCAGTTTGTGTCGCTCTACAGAATACAAACAAATAAATAAATTTAAAAAAACCCTCAGCTTGCACATCTCTCAATTCAAAGAGATTTTCTATACCGGCTACATAAGGGAGATTTTAAAAAAAGCTTGTGAATCTTCCGCATAAAAACAATATAAAACTGTTTAAAGGTTACACAAAAGCGTCTTTTCTCCCTTAACACGGGGTACGCCTATAGATTGTAGGAACCAAGTCCACATCTGTGTGAAAATGCTGTAATCCTGTGTCTGTTCTAAACTTTGAAAATTGATCCATACATTCAGCCACAGGAGGTGGACTACATCCCTCTTCTTCATTGTCTCAGACAGCAGAACCTGCCGCATAACCTTATCGCTCCCGAGCAGCCATGTGGGTCAGGCTTACTCACTCGATCTTTTTGGTCGACTTAAATGCCACCCGATCGTTGTGGCAGACTTTGGGAAATAATATGCTTCTGCCAGTGTAATTCGAGTGGACCGTCCAGCGCAGGCTGTTACCAGTAATCCTGTAAGGCTGCAGGACGTGGAGAGGAAATGATGACGGCAGACGCTGTGTTCTGGATCCTCTTGCTCTCCTTCAACCTGTGGCCCACTTTCAGCTAGTAAGAGAAAAACGCACACGCCAAAAAAACGACTGCCAAAACTTTGTTCAACGTATTGCAGGAGTCCACTTAATGTAATAAAAAGCAAAGGTGAAAATAACACATGACAGATTTTGTAACTGTTTTCGCCAGCGCACATAAATTACTGTACATATTTGAAGTTTATTTGTGCTGATGAACCAAATGAGGTTTGGGTTGCTGAGTCGATGAATTCATCAAAGGCATCTGTTCGTAAATGGATACACACAGACATATTTGACTTAAAAGGCTGCAGCAAACAATGCATGACAGAATACACCAGAGGAAAAAAACCCAGCATCAGCGATAAAGAAAGCAAAAAAAAAAAAAAAAAAGTGTATCTTTTTTCAAATTTAGATGCATCCGTAGAGCGAAATGCGAATCCACCTCAACAATAACCTGCTGAACCTCTTCCCTCGTGGGGAAAAGGAGGAGAAAGGCTGACAGCCATGGCAGGTTGCTGAAAACTCAAACCGCAGGGAGCTGAGAAATAGGGACAATGTGGCCTGACATCCCAGTGAGTCAGTCTGTTAGTGCAGCGACTGTAAACATGTGTGGTTTTACTGCCGTGTTTGTGGCTCTTTTTTTTGCTTTATTTTTTTTTACTGGCCCTCATATGTGGCACTGTAGCACAGGTCAGAGGTCACATTCAGCATGTCTTTCATTCTTGGACAAGATTATTAAACTAATACCATTTTTAATATTACCTGCTGCAATACATCGTCGCCAAAACTCAAGAATAACACCGGTCAACAGCCAAATAAAAAATTGTCTGGTGTTTTTCAATTGTTTTAGGGTCATTTTGATGTGCTGCATCCAAAAATCACATTGGTTTTGCTCAACCAGACGGAGGTCATTTTTGGATTCAGCGGTGCAGAATAGTCCTAATTCAGTTGAAAAATATATAGACAACTTCCAAAAGATATTTTTGTGTAAGCCAGTCTAATGTAGTTGTTGTAGTGTGAGAAAATGGAAAAAAATTGTGCTTTCATCATCGCTTCTTTCCTTTCCTCCTCATGTTTCCTTCTTTCTCTTCCCGTGTCCTATTTTTAGTCTGAGTAACTTTCCTTCTACCTGTCCCTCAGTTTCTCTTCCCTTCTTTCCTTCCTCCTGTCCTCTTTTCATGGCTTCCTTCTGTCTGTCTTCTGTGTCCTTCTTTCCTTCCTTTCTTTTGTGTATTTTACTTCCCTTCATTCTTTGTGTCCTTCCTTCTTTTGTCCTTCCCTGTCTTTCTGATCTTATTGCTGTTTTTCTTCCTTTCTCAGTTTTTCCCATTATCTGTAAAGCCTGCTGTCTTATAATAACATATTGTAACCCGTCGTACTGGAACCCAACAAACATCGGATTTGACACCCATAGTCGATCTAATGCTGGCTCTATGCTGCAATCCTGTAGCTACACAACAAAGACTTTTTCAACAATTACCATCAACCACTTCCTTAATTTATTCCCAGACTCACTGACATTTATTCTTCTGTAACAATAGCGATGCTGTAAAGGACATAGTGTTGTGGCATGATTGAGAGACGGATCACGTTTCAGCTAATTAGACGGTGGTGGAAACAGGATCCGTTAAGTGTTTACATACGTTGCACTTGCTCTCAGGGGTCTGTGCTCCTATTCTCACGCTTGACTCGAAGCTCAAGCGCGCATGCAAACTCATTCACATTCATGCACAAAGACGGTGTCGTGTTAGGTCGCTAAGTAGCAGCAGTAGTGTCTGGGGGCTGCCACCAGTAGGCAGATGTTTTCCTAGTTACAGTTCATATCGCAGGTAGGAAACACAAAGAGGATCTCAGAGGTTTTCAGTCATTGGGAAAAGGCTTGTGGCGTGCTGTGAGAAATAAAGTTAAAAAATATATATATAATCAGCGAGTGTCTTAAGTGGATGTAAAGCTTTGGAAAATGTTCAGGCTTTGAGGAGGGGCCAAGAGGAATGAAAAGCTCACGGCGTACGGTCAAGGAGAAGAAAATGAAGAAGGAATAAACATACTAAAGGAACTACTATCAAAGCGCTCAATGCAGAGAAACCTTTAGAGACGCGGAAAAGTGAAAGGGATTAAAGTCCAAGAGGAGTCAGACATGAAAGAGGCCAAAAGGGATTCGAACAAAAATAGTGCCTTGGAAAGCAAGAATAGCCCAAGATGGGAAAAAAAGAAAAGAGGGTCTGTGAACATCACATCAGAGTCCCTGTGTGAGACAGAGATAACATCAACAGATGTTGAAAAGAGGAAAACCTGTCCCTGCTTTTGTGGATAAATTGTAATCTTTTCTAGACTGTTACTAACACACAAGACCATATTAACATTGGTGAGTATATAAGCAGTATAATTGTGTTTGTAAGTGTACATATTAGGATATTTTATACAACAAAATGTCGAGTCACAAAGAGTCATAAAATTCGAACAGTAAATTAGCTAAAGTCTCATTTCACACAAAGGCTTTGGACTAACTTTAGTTTCATATTTAATAATAGACCGCTAACAACAACAGTGGGAGATGAGTTCCTCTGTTTTCTTCATATTTTCCAGTTTCACTTGTTTCATTTGTTCACTGGATGCTTGGAGCCAAACCGAGCAGCCAAGAGGTGACAGACACCCTGAGCGCAGCAAAATAATGACATTACAAAATTTGTTCCACCGTCATGAGTGATATTTGGTCTGTGAAATTCAAATGGAAAAAAAATAATAATAAAATGGCTTGATTGGATCCATTTTGACATAGAAAAGAAACTCCAAAGCATGATGTACAGTACTGTTTTTGTGCCAAACAAATCAGAACCATAATAGTCGGATTATAATAGTTGATTTTATGTAAACTGAGGCTAGTTCACTATGTCCAGGTGAGGTCAAAGAAACAACCTAATACAGTTGATCTTATTCTGTGTATACTGCAGATCTTTGTATGAAAAGCTGACATAAATGTTACATTTTCATATTTTACTACTAGTAAGTATAAGTCTAACATGCTGTTGTAAAGGAAAGAATGCGGTCACATTGGAAATCCTAAAAGAAGCAAAGTGTATCAACTTACTCCTGGACTTACACCGCTGAGGGTTCAACTTTCACACTCTTGCTTAGTTTGTCACAGACTGTCTGGGTATCCAGGAAGAGAGAGCACCTTCACAGCATCTATAATATGTTTTTACACATCAAGCTTAGCCACGGATTAGTTGGTATTAACGCAGAAAACTTCAAAGTGTCGGTAAAAGCTCCAGCAAGCTTATTACTTATTGAAGATCCAGTCTGACTCGTTTACGGATTGTTTCAAACAAAAATATAAAGACGTAGCTACCGAGTTGACAAAAAAAACAAAACAACAAAAAAAAGACGTGTTTTCAATTTAACGATTTTGGGTTCAAAACTGCAATTAACTTTTTGACCTAAGAAATTTTTATCTACAGTGTAAGCTTAGCCTTAATCCAGAAAATAAATAAAAAATATAATTAAGCAGAGCACCACTGTAAAACGTCTCCTGACTCACTGCAGCTAGCGGCAACAAGCTCCTGCACAACGTTTTGTCTTCACTATATCTCCCCTTTATTCCCACGAAAAAACAAAATCACTGGCATAAGGGTGCTTCCAGACTCAGTAGGTAAGACTTTGAAAATCTGCAAAGCGATACAGAAATAGACTTCTCTTGTTCTTGTACTGCAAAGAATGTTCCCAGCAGCTCAGTAAAGTGCTAACATCATGAGGTTATTTCCTGGTAGAGGAGCAAAGACGTCCATCTCTATTCATCACAAAACTCCTTATATAAAGATCCAGCCTGAAACATGTTCTCCTTGTAGGCTTGTATTAACTGATAATCATCAGCAGTCTATTATTTCTTTAGTATATTAGATAAATAAAAGAGTTTCTTTTCTTAAGCCTGCACATGCAGCTTTTTCCTTTCCCTCATATCGGCTGTCTATATAAAATGATTTGAAAGCTTTGTGGAAACTCTTCACTGAGACAAAGTAATATCACTTTCCATTTGTCAGAGGAATGCTTTGCACTACTGAGCAGACAATCTCTGTTGTAGCAAAGATGAAAGAAGCAAAGCGTATTCATCTAAACTACGGGACGTTTCTGCCAGATCTAATTTTCTCCAGGTCTTTCATCCTCTTGTAGCTTATGACCAATTGTTCTTTTTATCAGAACCTGATGAAAACCGTCTGACAAGCAGATGCAATTAGTTTTTTTTTTATTGAAGAGTATTGGACAAGTGTGTTTTTTCTAAGCTATTGTACACAATGTTGTTCCGATTTAGCCTTACTTTCGAGGTCACGTCATTTGAGCAACAGCTAGTGTAAGAATCACAGTGTGGTCAGCTGTTGATTTGACAAAAAAAATGCGCATGGGTTTCCAGTTTTCTGTTACATGAATACTTGTAGACCTCAAAACTTCTGCCCAGGTATGGCAAAGTAAGGTAATTTTATTTTTATAGCACATTTGCAGCAACAAGGCCATTCAAAGTGCTTTACATTAATAAGAAAGAAATACAAACAAAACATCAAAAGAAAAACAAAAAGCACTGCACAATTTATAAAGTAATAGAAAAGAAAAGTATTGGTTCCCCTTGTTTAATAAGAATGAGTAATCTGTAATTTATCAACTAGTAGGGGTTTCTCTTGTTCTGATGAAACTGGTTCTCCGTGTCTGATTCTATGTTGTCTAAGTTTGTTCTAGTTTTTTTTTTTAAACTAACAGGATTTTCTCTGGGTTTTTCCCCGATATTAAAAGTCTAACACTAAATGTTGATCTATGGTATTGATGCTAAGTTTGTTTTAATTTCTGCTCGGGGCTGATAAGCTAGAAGAAGTTCATTTGGATACACTAATAGGAATTTCTCTGGATAATAATCTAACATAATCTAAAAAAGTATAAAGGTCTAAAGTAATGAGTACTCCACAATTTCTAAAAGTCTTGAAGGAAGGCTGTCATGATCCGTGTTTTTCTGTGTTTATTTTCAAGTTTTTCTGTGTATTTATTTCAAGTTCTGTGTCTCTGTGCTCTCCGTGTTGTCCTGTCTCCCCTTGATTATTCCCAGGTGTCTCTTGTTCCCTTGATTGCTTCCCTGTGTATTTAGTCCCACCTGTGTCCTGTGTTCCTCGTCAGGTCCTTGTCAATGTTTGTCTAAGTCTGTCGCCTGAGTCCATTCGTTTGCCTTGCGCTACCTGTGCTGAGCCTCGTCTTCTGCTCTGCAGTGCTGCCTGGGTTGTTGGACTGTTTACATATTATCATTAAATCATCATCATCATTCTCAATCTTACCTGGGTCTCCAGCGTCTGCCTCACCTCCACCACACCTATTTCTGACAGTTAATAACTATGTCATTGCAGAAAGTAGGGCCATTAAAGTAATGTGCTTCATATGAAGGTTTTATTACCTGATGTGAAGATCATTAGGTTAAAGTCAGATAAATAACACAACCTGCTTCTGCTGATGAATGTTTTGATCTAATTCCTGGAGCCTCCAAACAGCTCAGAGGTGAATTGTTTTCCGCCGCCGTCTTTGCTTTTTCCCTCCTACATTCTCAGATGCTCAGACTGCAGACCTGCTGGTTTCATGTGCAATGATAGAAGTCTTTAGTTCCTGCTGTGAACACTCTCTGTTATCAGCTCGCTCTTTTGTTTGCAAAATGATGTAGTAATGCGACATTTGTTTTCTTGTGTGAATCACTTACCATCTTGTCAGAACATTAATACCATTTGGTGGACATTGTGATCCAAAATGACTCGTCAAAATCGAACAAAAGTTTGTTCCCTTTTTTGCTCACTCTCCTCTTCAACCGTTTTTACGGAGGACTTTGCACACATCACACTTGAACAGCGAATGTATTATTCAAAAGTGGACAATACCTGTCAGGGACTCTTCTTTAGGCTACAAACACAGATCTCAGTCTAATTTAACTCATCAGTCAGTTGTTGGCAGCTTGACAGAAACACCAGTGTTTGTGAAAAATTATGCATTTCCTTATTGAAGGACCTGTAGAAAAACAGAAATGCTCGCCTGCAGAATGGATTTTTCACCAAAGCATCTGGCATGAGATCATCAGTCAGACAACATCCAGCTGTGGGCTCTACTGTGGTTTTTGAAACAGCTGGAAGTAGCAACTACACTGAAAAAAAATCCCTCTTTGGATCAACATAAAAAAAAATCATGGAAAGGATTTCCACCTGATTACTTTGCTTTATTTCAGCACTATGTAATTATGTTACTCCAATTTAAAGCAAATGTGTTGGCTCAACTTAACTTTACTATAGTTGGACCCAATGTAATTTAATAGAGTAAGCCCAACTACTTTGCAATGTTTTGCACCAAATAATTGACTTTACTTGATTAGGATGAATGCAAATTTAGTTGAAACCACCTTATTCTACAGTGGTACATTCACACTACTTAATTAAGTTGATTCAACTC
>CAEFZY010048915.1:0-73309 GCA_903066815.1 Brachyrhaphis roseni
CTGGTATGTTAACATAACATATTAAGAGTTATTCAGATAACTATAGCATAAATAACATGCTAACAAGTTTACCAAACAATCCGTGTCTCTCCAAATCACTAAACGTAATGAAATCTTCGTCCTCCGTGTCGCTTTTAAACAGCTCGGCTAACTTCTTCTACCTCTCCGGAGGTAGAATAACACAGGCCTAGAGCGCCCTCTTGCGGTTTAGTGTGAAAATAACGTGATATGATATAATGATGTGTAAATTTCCACATATAAGTCGCTCCGGAGTATAAGTCGCACGGCCAAACTATGAAAAAAAACTGCGACTTATAGTCCGGAAAATACAGTACTTGCACTAAATGAAACTTTCTGATTTGCTTTAGGTGTGGCCTTCTGGTGTCTGCTGGACATTGTGCCCATAAAAAATGAAAAGGGCGAAATGGTTCTCTTCCTCTTCTCATTCAAGGACATCACTGACAGCTATGGGAAGGGGCATCACAGCAGCAAGAGGGGTGGTAAGTTTAAAAAAATAATTCAGTTTACCACCTGCCTTTATTTTCACACCGTTTGTACTTTGGTTCAGTCTGGAAATCCTTCAACTGTTTCCAAACAGGGATTTGACTAAAAGTCAAACAAATCCCAAAGCTTTTATTTGTGAGCAATAGCAGGAAAAAAGTAAAATATAATTCTCTTCATAGATTTAATTTTTATTTCCAACTCTTTCAGAAGACGGCAGGTACAGGAGGAAGAGCAGCTCTCACTTCCGCGAGGCCAGAAAACACGGACGCACCATGTTGTACCAGCTGACCAGCCGATTCTCCAGAGGAGGCAAAAGAGACGTCAACCTGAGCGGAGTGAGTTTACGAACTCAAGTTTACAGATTTATTACTCTGTTGATCTTTTTAAAATAAGAAAAAAAAAAACATGTCTTACAAAGGAGTTGTGGCAGTAAATAAAGTTTAACCTCACAAACACATAAACTGTCATCTGCAAACAACTTTTTACATAAAAATCTGCGATTTTGATTCCAACTGTGGATATTTTCCCTTTGAAAAGTGGACTCACATTTCTCAGTACCTGCTGCAAATCCTTTTCATTCACTTTAGACCCATCTGAGAATTTAAAAATGTTTGTGCTAAAACAACCTGCCTGCAAAGCAGATTTATCCTTTAAATGCTTCTGGTACAGAAAATGAAACACATGAAATGTGAAGTTTTTAAAGCTGTTTGACGAAACAGGCGGCAGCTGAAGTCTACAAAGAGATAAAGATGTGCTCCTCTTTAAGCAGTTTTCATGAGAAAAGAGAGTTTTTCTCTTTGAGCACCGTTTTCAGATAATCCAATATACTCTGTGCTTCACAAAAGAGCGTAAAGCAATTAAAAGTCTTTTGGGCAAAACAAAAACAGGTAGCAGATTTGTGAAACATTTATGTAACTAATTTTGACAGTCGGTATTTGAATATTGAATAAAAAGGGAACAAAGTGTTTTAGGGAGATTATTTTACCTGTCAAGTAAAAGAAGAGACCAAGGTTTTTCATCTCTGGTCTATTTCCAGATGAAATAGTCACCTTCATGATGCATATGGATAATCAAGATTATTTTTATTTGTGCTAGTAAACAAGATAAAGTAGGCATTTATTTATGAATCAGTTTCTTCTGGGTTAATCCATTGGTAATTCAAAAAAAATAAAATTAATCTCAAACATGGATTATTTTGTGTTGTTGATGCTGAGAATCAAAATCTGAATTTCTTTTAATGTCATTGTGCACAAATAAAGCACAACGAAATTTAAAGAAATAGCAACTCTGAAAGAAACACAGAACAAGAATAAATAAATAGAAAAATAAAAAAATTAAGTATATATATATATATATGTATATGTATATGTATATGTATATGTATATGTATATATATATATATATATATGAGGTTTTAGATGGATTAGCTATTTACCTCTTTTAATTTTTTTCCTTTTTGTTTCTTTTGCTTTTGTTTTGTAAAGCTCCAATTTTCAGCAGTTTATACTTAAACTTTAAGGGTCTACTTTTTAATGTAAAGAGATGGGATTTAAATATATATTGTAATTATTAAGTTGTTTTTATTTATACATCACAGACAAACTCAAGTGTTTCAAAGCACGAACATAAAAAACAGACATAATGAAACAGACAAACTGAAAATGTATCATCATAACTGTGTTACTTCATTTCGTTAAAAGCCTGTTTGCAAAGCAAAGTCTTTCTAAACTTAAATTAGAAAGACTAAAAACTTATTTAGTTGCTTGTATCCAGGATTTTGTTCTTTGGGTTAAAAAGAAAATGGATCCTAATATCAAACCTTGAGGTACCAGAAATGTCCGCTGGGTAAAAACCTCAGAATCTGCCCAACAATCGAACACAAAATGTGAATAAACTTTCAAGCATCATGAATGCAGAACCACCATCTGTTTCAACAATATTCCTACACTTGGAAAAACAATCACAACAGCCAGAAGATGAGTTATGCCCCACATTTCCATGAAGAGATAACATCTGCTTACTCTAAGACTCACAACATTTTTATTTTCAGATTTTATGCCAGAACTCTTACACCTTTTAAAATATTTTTATGTGATGCAGTCCAAAAAGTAATGTGTTCATAACCTGCTTTCAGCTGTCTCTTAATCTCACTTTTGCTCTCCAATTTATTCTTTCCCACAGCATTTATTATATTTTAAAGACTTCCACGGGGATAGTAGTTATATTTTTCCAAGCTATTTAATGCAAATTATGACTTTATGAGCAACAGAAAGGTGGCAGAGAAACAACAAACACCTCAGGTCGTGATTTAACCTAAAGCAAATATAAATCACACAGCAGCAGCAGCAGAAAATACAGAATAACAAAGAAGTCGTCAAAATATATATAATAAGATATTGCATGTCATTCACTGCTAATGGCATAAAATAAGGATATTTGAATAAAAAATGTAGGCAAACTGTGGTTTTATAAACTAAAATATATCAAAAATAGAAAATAGCGGTTATGCCTAATGTTGCTGTTTGCTGGTTATTTCTACATTATAGTAGTAAAATTAGGGATGAGAACATTTAATCGGACCTTTTTCTGTTGTTTTTCAGGATATTCAGGGTGTTTGTTACGGGGGATTTTTCTGAGCGCACATTTTCAGTCTGAAAGCAGGATTTCAAGTCTTTTGTTCTCAACATTTATAATAATTGTGCTAACGTTTTCAGTTTGAAAGCAAGCTTCATGTCTTTCTTCGCAAAACTTGTAATGCTTGCACTCAAAACTTCTGCTCTCTTTCAAATATTCACTCCCTTCTCAAAACTCGTCTCTGTTCGTTCGGAACAAAAAAAGTACCGTCGCCTGGCAACCTCTCAGCCAATAGAATGAAAGTATTACACAGGGTGCGTTTGTTTCCTTCTAGTGGGCGTCCCTGTGTGGCTACTATTGATGGTTATTTCCCCATAGTTTAACTCTGTGTCTTATCTGGTTTCCTTCTTCCTAACCAGTTCAACATAAACCTCTACCTGTTTATTTTTTGTTCCTCTAGCTTGGTTTCTCTCTGCTCCATGTTTGAATATAATTGGATGTTTCTCCGGATTGATTTAAGCTCCTAACCCTGCAGCGTCTTTATTTTTAAGATTCATTAAGGTTCCCTTTCTTTCACCCCCTGCCTGCATGCTCTGTGTGTTTAGGTTTAAATCGCGCTCCTCCTGGCAGGATATTGAGTTGTGTGTATCAGCTACTGAAGGCGATCTTGTAAGGAAATCTTCGTTTGATTTTTCCTCTTTTCTGTCATGCTTATTTTCCCCTGCTAGTAGATTTTTCTTCCTCTGCTGAGCTAAACTTTCCATCTGTCAAACTAACCTAATAACTTCCTTGCCTCATCACTCTGGATCTTTTCTTCCCCTGAATATTTACTGCAACTCATCTACCTATTTTTTTCCTTTTTCTCTTTTATCACAATCCAAACTCTTTGTGTTAAATATTTTTGATCATCTGTTGGGAACTTCGGTTGCCATTTGGTTTCCTTTCAGCTGAGTATTTACAACAGTCCAAGAAAATATGGTTCACAATTTCTATACTCTGACAAAAGTCACAAAGTCCATTGTCATTTTTCCCTATGATATTCTTAATTTTGCTAATATGGATTCGTCCCTCTTATTCTCTCCACAATGCAAATTGTGTTTTTGTAATGCAAAAAGAAAGAAGATTAGATTCTTTTTATAAAATTTTACAAAGTGCAGAATAGCCGTGCAGAAAATGTGTGAGTCTTGCTAGCAGCAAGCAGAGCATGCTAACTCACATTGGGATACCAAATAACTAGACCTGTCACAATAATCAATAAATCAATTAATCGCCTGATAAATTAAAACAAACTCAATAATTTCCATTGGCCTGATTTATCGTTTATCTGCTTTTTTCTCTTTCTACCAAAAACTGGAGGATAAAAGTTTTCAGGTTGGTGCTTTGGTATCAACTGGCCCTTTTTTGGAAGGACAATTTTGTTCAAAGATGTCGGGATTCATTTTATTTGTCGTTTTATTTATTTATTTTGGATATTTAAAATGTCGTCCAGTTCCAGCGTTAAATGTTCACTAGAATTTAAAGTTTACTAATCTTTGAGAATGCGTTTTTGCATTATTATTTTGCCTTATCGTTATATTACTTAAAAATGGTTTCAAAACAACAATATCATCGTTTATCGCAATAAGTTCTGGAACAATTCATCGACCAGCAAAATTTGTTACAGAGAAATTTGCCAATTTCGAAAAAACTCATGTTTCTCGAAGAATAGCTTTTGCGCTAGAATGAGGCCTACAAATAACTATTAAAAGCACATCTATAAAACCAGTTGAAAACTTTCTCAGGGAAAAACTGACACATGAGGCATTTTTTTCTTGGGGTGATCAGTTGACCCTCTTTCTAATGATGCCCTGGGCAACTCCCCATAGTACATACCTTTACCATAAAGTTGCGCAAACTAATTAATCACAAAAAAAAATTTGCCAATTTCAAAAAAACTCATGTTTCTCGAAGAATAACTTTTGCGCTAGAATGAGGTGGTTAATGTTTTCAGCAAAACTGCATTGGTGACTGTTTTTTTTACATCACACAAGTCGAAGAAGACGACTTATACACTAACTGTGTTTTTTATTTAATTGAAACACTGTAATTACAAAACTGTAATTTTTTTCCTTCTTCACATTAGTGAAATATTGACAAAGTTTGTAATGGAAATGCAGTTGAAGTCCAGTTCTCCAAGGCCAGTCTTCTACAACTTTTTAAACATATCTCTGCTTTTGCACACCTGAATCGCATAATTAGGTCATTAGCATCAATCTGCCGCACCTGACTGCACACGGAGAAGGTAATTCAGTGAATTTGATTCAGGTGTGCTGGACCGGGAACTCATCTAAGAGATGGAGAGTTTGACACCCCTGGTCTGTGTTGGACCAGAGAGTATTTTTATATCCTGGCAATGCTGAATCACTCCAATCCTTCCAAGACTATCTTATAAATAATATATATTTTTGCTGCCTGAGTCTCAAAAGGCGAGGGAAAAAGCCATTTAGGAATACTCATAGTCACGCTCACACGTCCTCAAATGGTGATAAAGCCGTTAACAGATCAACAGAAAGAGAAGCTGAGGTGTAAAGCTAATTTACAAATAGAAATCTGTCCTGTTCTGTCACATAACCTTTACCAAAAAAATGTTCAGCACTTTTTCTTTCGATGAAACCTGCTTAGCAAGGTGCTGACATGTGCTTTTTTTTGTTTCTGTTTGAATGCTGTCAGCCTGTGAGTTATCAGCAGCTGCAACCGAGCCATTTCTCACTGACAAGGAGCTCTGTGGGATTTCATGCTTTTCTGTTAACCAGGATACTGACTTGTAGAAACGTTCTCCTTGGAGTTGTCCTCATCAAATATTGCATTTTTGTCCTCAGTAAATACCTTAGTGTGCATGAAATGGAGCTGAATCGCAAAGCTTTAGGCAGCAGGTCGGATTTATAACTGTGACACGGATTATCGCGCGTCTCTGCAGTGAAAGACAGTGGAGCGTTTCACCTCTTCACTGCATTTCTTATTTTAGAAGAAAAGGAGAATGATGTGGCGGTTACTGAAATAGAATCAGTCAATTTTCTCCAAACCACCTCAGCAGCTTCTAGGTTAAGATTTCATCTCCCAGCTTCGCTGTTACTCAACTCGAGTGTCCAGAAGTGGCGACATTGAACGTTGCTTGTCCAGATAGCTTTTTGTGTTTTTGACTCTCTCTCCACACTTTCAAGGCTGTCACTTTTCCTTCCTCCCATCTAAACTTGGTCAGCTCCATTCTCTGAAAAGTTCCCAGGCCTGCAGCATAAATTTAAAATTCTTGAGTCTTTTTTTGTTACTTTCTCCTGACCTTTACATGTGTATATTGCAGAGGTGGGTAGAGTATCCAAAAATTGTACTCAAGTAAAAGTAAAGAGTAGTTTAAGAAAATACTCAACTAGGAGTAAAAATGTATTTGGTAAAAAGTCTGCTTAAGTACTGAATAACTGATCAAATTATAAACTATTTGATACATAAAAATTATATAATCAGATGGACCAAAATATAAAGTTAAGTGTAAATTTAGGTATTTTAAGGATGTAAATGACAATCATTCTTATAAGTAACAAAAAAATTAAATCAGGCAAAAACTTATTTTTTTCCAAATCAGTTTCTTTCAATTAAAAACTTATAAAACTTTAACAAAAACTGCAGATGTGTGTCTTTATCTGGTTAAAATGTGTTTTTATTTACTGGGTAGAAAATCCAGACATTTTACTCAAGTAAGAGTAGAAATACTTCATAATAAAATTACTCAAGTAATAGTAAAAAAAGTATTTGGTAAAAAGTCTACTCAAGTATTGAGTAACAGATAAAATTATAAACAATTTAATATTTAAAAATTACATAATCAGACAGACCAAAATATACAGTTAAATTAAATTTAGGTTAAAATGCAACTTCTCTGCAAATTTTGGATTTAATAAGGATGTAAACAAGAAGATCCTAGATTTAAGAAATTTACTGTATGGTAATTTATGGCGGGTGGGAATTGTTTTTCTATTAGTACACAAGATATTTGTCCATATGTCATTTTAAAGTTTGAAAATATTTATTCTGATGTCATTTTTTGCATCACAAAAACCTTCCATTTTAACATGGACACACCTGAGATTGTTCTCTCCCCAAAAATGATTCCCTTCCTCCGAACAAAACTCTGCCATCTGACACTTGGCGGGATAAAGCTCAGCCGTGTATGAAATGATCAAGCCCTTTAATTGTAATAAGTTTCCTCTTGACTGACCACAGTTCTTTTTTTGTCATTTTATAGCGTTTCAGCGCAGACTTTTAAGGGGCTTATCACCGTCTGTATGGATGGCTGTCTCTCAGAGATTACTGCTGACATCACTGTTCGTTTTCACTTCAGTTGCTGCTTTACTTAACAATCGGCGGTCAGCGCACAGGAGAGGGTGTTGACATTTAAACTGCCTGTTTCTGCAAAATGTTGGCACCGCAGTGTCCATCTGATTATCATTAATAGTTGCAGCCCTCCCCTTGTGACCATCTGGATGTTAAGTTATTCATTTATGCAGGTTGTCAAGGGTTCTTTCTGCATTTTGTATAATTAACAAATTAAGCTTAAAATTCAAGTGGCTAATAGTATTAGATATTTACCTTCACCAAACAAACCTCGTTGTTGTCCACTTCAACAGAAACCGTTTTAGTTATGGTTCTACGCTTCACTTAAAGGATTTTACTTTAATTAGACCATATTAAATCCGAAGGAAGCCTTCAGAGAGAGCACTGCTACAAGAACTCACAAACTACAGTTAGCTAACATGTTCTGTTTTTCTTTATAAGCTGAAGTTAGCATTTTGTTTATTGGCCCTTCTACTTGTCTGAGTCAAGCTACTTTGTCTGTGAACGTGACACACCTGGTTGGTGCTCAGATAGCGGTAGCTAGCTTAGAAACCGACCCATACCTTCTTCCTCCTGATGTGTTGATTAAATTACCGCCACATGATGTATGTAAGTATGTCATAAACGACGTTTCCCCTTAAACCGGAGCAGCATTAAAAACACAAAAACACAACTCGGCTACATTTGTGCTGGTTTGTGCAGCAAAGATTTTCATTTGTGCTGCTATCATTTTAAGTGGGGGGGGCTGATTGACCTTTGATGACCTCTAAAAACATTTCATTATATCTTTAAAATGATAGCAGCACAAACAAAAAATTTTGCTGCACAAACGTTTGACACCAATGTTGTCTGATTTGAGTAAGATGGGGGGCAACTTCACTCAGGTGGCTGCTACCTGCTGCTGCTGCTGCCCTGTCTTTGCTTGTTAAAAGTTATACTATAAAATAACAAGTTTAGTTAACTTCCTTGTCTGTTTGTACAGCCGACCGCTCATCACTCTGTGACCATTTCTAAAGTGAAATTAACTAAATAGAAGCGATATTAGGTCACAGATGTCTGTTTTTGTTTTGACGCCCGTCATGGTGAAGTGGGCGGAGTTCTCAGAGCGTGACGTCAAGCAAAAGCTCTTTAATTTATTTAATTGTGGATTTGGAGGTTTCCATTGTCCTGTTTCCACCCAAACAGCTGACGTTTAAACAAGCACATTAGTTTAGCAGATAAATATTCTTTGGATACTATTTTCTCTCTGAATGCCAGGTCTAAAATTTATCAAAAATACTTTTTAAAAAGTTGGTATCTTTTTACTCCATATCGGACTCATTCTTATTTTTAGTGTTTATCTGCTCCATGCCCAAACTGCAAACATTTTGTTTTTTAAACTTTTATTTCTTAACTCTTGTTAAAGTGTGAATCCTGTTGTATAAAAATAAACCATAAAAAAACACTAAATCCCAGTTTTGAATAACTGAAAAATATAATATTAAGATGATTTTTTTCATTTTCTCACTTATCTTGAAAATATTTTGCAAACTACGGTAATCTGATTGTCATTCTCTTAGTGTTACTAGGACAATAGCCATTTTTGTCAGGTTATTTAGCAGAAGCACCGCTCTTGTTATATGAGGAAAATCAAATTTTCTAAGGCTAGCTAAGATAAAATAAGCCACAGTTGCCTAATAATGCTACTGTAGCTACTGTGAAGCTATATAAATGTAGTGCAACTTGATTTATTTTATGAATCTTTACGTTAATCAATGCTGAACCCATCAGTGCTCCAAAATGTCTAGAGCCTTCTCTCCTAGATGCTGTAGGTGCAGCTACATCTTCATTAAATGCCAGAGCTCCCAGTAACTAATCTACTGCCTCTTCGCTCTTCAGATAGCTGACAAGCAGAGAGAGGCCAGTCTGAGAAAGCAATACCGTAAATGAGTCAAGTAATATCAACTGTGTTTACACTGAAATGAGAACGCTTGACAGGGAAAATATGGGTTTTATCCAGACTAGATGGATTCTTTGGGGTTATTTGTCCCAGAGGAAATTTAAATCCAGTTCACTTCATAAAGGAAGAAGCAGCGGTGATTATTAAAAGCTGCTTCACTGGAAAGCAGAGGATGAGTCGAACTCATACCTAATGAGAACTTTAGGCAAGATGACAATCTGTAAACACTGGCAAAAAAATAAACATAATTAAGCTGCTTCTCTTAGTATATGGTAAAAACAGATACTAAGCAAAACATTATTATTGTTTTTTTTATAGAATAATAAAATAATGAATAATAATCAATTGATTATTATTATTGATTATTCAGGAATAGTCTAAATTTTATGTTTTTACTGATGGCAGGACATTTTTGTTAATTGAAGAAGGTTTATAGCTAATTTTTTTTTATTTGATTTGATTTATTTATTCCACATGTTTTTTAAAATAAGAAAAAATAGCAATCAGTAGGATTATGAGCTTACATAATCAAGAACAAAATAATTTGTTTACCACTACTTTTCTGTTTGGCAAGGAGTAGAAAGGATGATCACTTATTTAATCTTACCCCTTATCTTAATTTATTGAAACATATTATCAAAATAAAATTGTAATTAAAACCATGTAATATTCATGTGCCTGTTCAATATATTGACCTAAAGAGCCAACAAATAAATTATATAGCATAAATTAAATCTTTTGTTGGATTTCATCTAACAGAAGAAAATGTAATATAGTCCAGATTTCTTAAAAACAGAGAAATACATTTTAGTTTTGCATATACAGTCAAACACCGTTTTCCTATCATCCTACCAATCTTTCATTTTTCAACCCCTTACCTTTACCTGCTGCAGTACAAACAGTTTAAAAGTGGTGTACTCCTGCTGCCATACAGACAATGGTGGACAAGCCGTCGGTACCAGAGTACAAGGTGGCGGCAGTGCAGAAGTCGCGCTTCATCCTGCTCCACTACAGCGTATCCAAGGCGCTGTGGGACTGGCTCATCCTGCTGGCTACCTTCTACGTAGCCGTCACCGTACCCTACAACGTTAGCTTCTCCCCACACGACGACTCCATCCCTGCCTCCCGCTCCACCATCGTCAGTGACATCTTAGTGGAAATGCTGTTCATTATTGGTAAGAGCTGGAAAACAATGATTAGAAAGTTGGAGAATTTAGGGATTTGTTTTGAGCTTCTAAATTCATCATTTTGTTGTATAATTTCAGGGTTTCCCTCCGTATAAGCCTGGTGGGCCTCCAGGCGTTACTTGTGCCCCCACCAGGCTAATCATTGCTTATTTTTTAAAGTCTTTTTAAAATGTTTGCATTTTTTAAGACATTTATAGATGGTGTTGAGGTTTTAATTTTCCTTTTTTTTAATAACACATAATTATCAAGTGGTATTTTGTAATTTCCTGTCAACTTTAAACAGTTTTTAACTCAAAAACACGACGAGTCGCTGGATGAATGACTGCCTCTCGCCTAACCACCAGGATTAGCAAGTTTTCTGGGGGGAATTTCTAAAAAGAGGCTCTGAAAACTGTAAAATCCCATATTTTTATCATAAAAAATGATTTTCCAACTCTCTGATTGTACATTTAGTCTGTACAATTAGATATGAATGTGATTTTTAGTTTTCGAGTGTCACACAGGGTTCTTTAAAATCTTGAAAGAACTGCTTCACCTAAAGAAAATTAAAATTTTATTATTGTTTAGCAAGAGTCCAGACAAAACACTTGCAGGATTACCTGAAGATTTCAATTTGATATACTTGTAGAAAAGTGGGCAAATATTGTCAAAATATGAGATGCCAATAGACTCATTCACAGCAAAAACACTAAATACAAAAAAGTATTTTTGGTCTCGTTCCAGGGGCAAGAAGTACATTGAAATAAGATCAAATATGAGCTTGTTTGACTTAAAACAAGATCATAATTCTTGTTGAAAAGTTACTTGTAAGTTAATTTTATCGTCTTTATTTTCAAATGTACTCAGATATAAGGTAAGTAAACTAGTATCTTATATTTGCTGTAGAAACTAGACCAAAAATACCTAGTAAGATTTTGTGTTTTTGCAGAGTAGAAGACTTAATGCTCATTTTAAGGAAGTGCACACTTCTCCTATAGTAGGTTTGTTTTCACATGGCATATAAAAGGGGGGAAATGTT
This sequence comes from Brachyrhaphis roseni, assembly GCA_903066815.1. Taxonomy (NCBI): domain Eukaryota; kingdom Metazoa; phylum Chordata; class Actinopteri; order Cyprinodontiformes; family Poeciliidae; genus Brachyrhaphis; species Brachyrhaphis roseni. The sequence continues at coordinate 11,588 of CAEFZY010048915.1, forward strand.
TGTAAATTGTTTATCATTTCACATTTGTAGATTAAAATGCTAATAACTTTAACGAAGGTGTGTACACTCTGTAGAGTCACTGAATTTCAAGATTTGTAACAGTGAATTTAGGTAAGATTTGGATCCTTTGTGTCAGAAACGGACAAATCTGTCCAACACATCTGATTTATATCCCAGCTGTTGCTGTTTCTTTGAATGGACCAAACCTCATCCACAACTGCATCTTTTTCTGGTACTTTTTAAGAATCACCCTGACATGGCTGTCGGTTATTGGGGTGATTTTATGATTTCAGACATTATCCTGAACTTTCGTACCACCTATGTGAGCCAGTCGGGTCAGGTGGTGTACGAGTCTCGCTGCATTTGCATTCACTACGCCACCACCTGGTTCTTTGTGGACCTGGTGGCCGCCTTGCCCTTTGACCTGCTCTATGCCTTCAACATCACAGTGGTGAGTACAACCACATTTCCAGTTTTGCACTCCTGTACTTGATCCTTGCCAATTCTGCGGTATAATCAAGAGGAACTGACATTTTCACATTCCCGTTCTGTTTAGACCTCTTTAGTCCACCTCCTGAAGACGGTCCGTCTTCTGCGTCTCCTTCGGCTTCTTCAGAAGCTGGACCGTTACTCTCAGTACAGCGCCATGGTGCTGACCTTACTGATGTCTGTTTTTGCCCTGCTGGCTCACTGGATGGCCTGCATCTGGTACATGATCGGTCGCAAGGAAATAGAAACCAATGAAACCTGGGATATAGGTGAGTCCTAAGTATTTTTTATCCCTGAAAAACATTTCCAGGATTAGAGTAATAAGGTCTCAGCAAGAGAAACTCATCCATGTGTTCATCTTGTAAGGGGGCTGGTTGACCTTTTGACCTTTAAACCTTCATTAATATCTTCAAAGCCAAAACAGCAAACAAAAGTGTTTGCTGCACAAACGTTTGACACCAATTTTGTCTGAGTTGAAGAAAGTGTGGGAGGTATTTTACCAGGTTATTAAATAATTAACATGTTAAATTGTTACATTTAATGATAGTAGAATTTGGAAAAAGTTAGTAAATTTGACAGAAGTTAGGTCCGAATTTAACCAAACACAGCTTATCTGCAGTATGGTACATCGATGGAAGATGTTTGGGGCTCAGCGCAATATTTTCTGCACACCAAAGTTTTCTGGAGCCAAATGAGAAAACATCAATCTTACTCTTAAACCCAGGAACAAAGTAGGCCATGCAAGCAATGAAACTGGAGGCAGAGGCTGGGGCAAAGTTCCTCTGCAGTAATGTGAGAAAATAATAAACTCTAGCAAAAATGATTTATTGTTCATGTAGGTGGTTTTAAAAGCTGGTAAAGTTCAGCTGTGGGCTTCCTCTGCCTTTGTCTTTCTTCAATAAATGTGGAATCTTTTGTTTTTGATTAGATTTGATTAATACCAGATTATTTTTATTATGTTCGAATCTATAGAAAATCTAATGTCTGTATTTATCCCAACACTGGTTTATTGTAGCCATCCAGTTTTAAAATGCCAGCTTTCTATTACTGTCCATATCCTCATTTTGGCAAAAACCCACATATAACAGAAGCTGCCAATGATTTTATCTTTTCTCTCCATCCTTTCACTGACATCAGACGTTTTACTGACCGACACAGAGAGAGAGCTTTTTAAAGCGGTTTTGCTTTGCTCCCCAGGATGGCTCCATGAGCTGGGCAAACGTCTGGAGACTCCGTACATCAACAGCACAGTGGGCGGCCCGACGGTCCGCAGCTCCTACATCGCTGCTCTCTACTTCACCCTCAGCAGCCTGACCAGTGTGGGCTTCGGGAACGTCTGCGCCAACACCGACGCCGAGAAGATCTTCTCCATCTGCACCATGCTCATCGGTGGTACGTTTGACACCAGGTCGTCTCTCTCTGTGCCCGTTTTGTACGACGGTCCAAGAAATCCAGCAGGCGTCGGGTAGAACTGCTTGGCTGGGTTTGGAGACGCAGCTTGATGCAATCACCATCTTTCAGAAACAGATTATTTCAGATGAGGTGGCAATAAGTGCGACAGCCCAGCAGATTATCATGAGTTTATTTTACTGCCTGTAAGAATGATGGTGATGATGTAAACACAGCAGTGACTTAGTGTCAAATCCCTATGGATGAAAGAGCAAATAAAGCTTTAAAGGTTTGAAGGGCTGAACTTATTTTAGCTCCAAAAGAGAGTTTAGGGATCAAAGTTATAGATTTATCTTTAGTTTGATCTTTAAAGAGATTTTGTTTGTGCTGGTGAAGCTGCTGGGTTCTCCATTCATCAGCTGTTCTGCTGTGACTTGTTGATGTTTTTGAATTTCCACTTTTTCCTGTTTATTAATATATGTAAATTTTAGAATGTAGCACAGCTAGACACTGCAGGAAGTTTAAAAATTACCATTTGGAATCAAAAAAAGACTCGGGGGAAATTGTCTAGAATTGGTTTATTGTGTTTTACCGTCTCAAACATGTAGTAAATACTGTTTATGAATTTATTAGTAGTTTAAAGTTAGTCCCAGTGGAGGATATTGTTTAATAACATAGAAGATGTTTCCTGAATGCTAAGTTTTTGTGATGCAAAAAACGTTTTTGCAAACCTTCAATCAGGCATTTATCCAGTAAAATTCAGCTGAAAATCAATTTGAGAGGAGAATATTAAAATTTAAAAAGCTGTAAGCACCTTGTAGTACACTGTAAAACATTGGAGCTGCATTTAGTTGTCTGCTATCTTCTTCTCTTTAAGTCGAATAAATTTAGTGAGTTTTACGTTTTGAACCTAAATGTGAGTTTGTGAAAGATAAACTTACAGCGGGAAGTTGTGTTAACTTTTTATTAATTTTGTCAAACCGCCAAGAGTTGAATAAACTAGAGTTTAAAAAAATCTGAAAGAAGAAAAAGATGGGAGTGAGAACTATTTCCCAGAATGCTTAGCAGCATGCTTGTGTATCCTGAGATGGAAGAGCGTTACATTGATCTGACTCTTGTGTTATTAAGGAAAATGTTTATTTTTATGTCCTGTTCACACTAAATGGTTTTTAGCAGAATTCATTGAGATGTTTAATAAAATTAATTCAGATCAGAAATTTTGTTTATGCAATTTGAAACAAGAATTTGAAATATTTTAAAGTAAAATAAGTTGATATTTTAACTTTATAATGCGAGTAAAAATAATAGAGATATGGCTCTGTAACGAGGTGAGGACAGTTTTTTGCTGAATATTGTGAAATAATTATTTGGTTTGAATTGCTGCATTAAGTTAAAACTCACAATTCAAGATTAATGAACTTAATGTTTAGACAACTTCTGAGTTAAAACCAAAACATTTCTCTTGTTGACTTTAAGTGCATTTGACTCAGCATTTAATCTTCTTTTGTACATATCTGATATTAGATATAAATTCAGATTTAATTCTTTTATTTTAACAAGAGCGTATATAATTTGTAAACCTCATTGTTATGCATAGGAAAATTTTTTCTGCCATTATTGAATTTGCGGTTTGTCTGAATGTTTAAGGAGCCCCAGCAAGAGTTTGTGTTTTAAATAAAAAACAAGCTAAAGATACACCAAAAAAAGGGATTCTGTAAGGATTTGTCCTGTTTTGTGTTTGGCCTTCTGTTTTCCCGCTTTCTTTTGAGTTAGCTCACCTTTTTGTCCGACAAAGAAAAACGTTGTTGACATGTTCATGTATCTCAGTAGAACCACATTCATTCCTGCCTCCATCTGCCCCAGCTCTGATGCACGCTGTCGTCTTCGGTAATGTGACGGCCATCATCCAGCGCATGTACTCACGCCGCTCCCTCTACCACACGCGTATGAACGACCTGAAGGACTTCATCCGTGTTCACCGTCTGCCCCAGCAGCTTAAGCAGCGGATGCTGGAGTACTTCCAGACCACATGGTCTGTCAACAACGGCATCGATGCCAACGAGGTGGGAGTCTCCTTTGTTATCACAAGATGCTGTCCCTCAATGACTTAAAGATTAAGAAATTATGATTTTGTTTGTGTGCGTGTGTGAAATCCCCTCCCAATCCTTTCACACCATCAACTGATTTAAAATATTCCAACAACTCTGCGCCTTATTACGTCAAATATCCCCAGCTCCTGCACGACTTCCCAGATGAGCTGCGGGCCGACATCGCCATGCATTTGAATAAGGACATCCTTCAGCTGCCGGTTTTTAAAGGGGCCAGCAGAGGCTGCCTGCGCTCACTTTCCCTTCATATTAAGACCTCTTTCTGTGTACCTGGGGAGTACCTGATCCGTCAGGGCGACGCTCTGCATGCCAACTACTTTGTCTGCTCCGGGTCCCTGGAGGTGCTGAAGGACAGCATGGTGTTGGCGATATTAGGTCTGTTTTATGGCAAACCTGCACAGAAACATGTTCATAAGAGATAAATGAGAGCAGGAAAGTGATTGTTGATGTTTGGGATTTTAGGAAAAGGCGATCTGATCGGGTCTGACTTGCCTGGAACTGATCAGGTGATAAAGACGAATGCGGATGTGAAGGCGCTCACCTACTGTGACCTTCAGTACATCAGTGTGCGCGGCCTGAGAGAGGTGCTGGAGCTCTACCCGGAGTATGCCAGCGTGTTCACCACCGACATCCACAACAACATCACCTACAACCTGCGTGAAGGCAGCCAAGACGAGGTACCGACACGCATCAAACTCCTACAGAGGATTGTGTTGTATTTAATCAAAATTGCAAATTTACTACCTGGATTCTTTTTTTGTTGTTGTTATATTTGTTGCCTCTCCAGTTGGGTAACATTTGGTCAACAGGAGATTCAGTTGTTTGAGAATAGAGCATTTTAGACCTAAGTTTCAAATGTCTGCCTGGATATTTTTGCGTATTTTAATTGTAAACATCTTTAAATGTCCTGTGAGTAAATATATATTTGCTCATTCATCCATAACGACTGAAACTTTCTATATCTAGCAGTTTTTTCACAATTTACTGTCTTTTAAAAGAGTGTTTCACCAGATTAATTTTAGTTCCTGCTTCGGCACTTCCTGTCACTTTAAATTCAAACAAGCTGCTGCTGGTCACGCCCCCCAACTCAACGTTTACATTCACTCATGAAAATTGCTTCAAAAGCAGAAGTAGAGCCTCCTGCACAACCAACAAGAATGCAGCAAGTAGTTTCTGGATGGCAAGTCAACAACAAAACACTTGTCTTTTCCAGCAGCCATTGTACAGCACATACAGCAGTAAAACCAGTTGAATAAAAGTGCTTGAGCTCCGCTTCGGTTGCATGTGACTTAACAATCGGGAGGTTTTTGAAGAGAAGCTCACTTGAGTTTCTGCAGCCAATACAGTCTTTTTTTTTTTTATCCTAATGAATGAAAAACATCACCCAAAAATTAACCATGATCCATGTTGCAGTTCTGCATAACATGAGAACTGGAACCCTGCTATTGTTTGTAAAAATAAACAAACATTGCAAATAAACCCATAAAATAAAAACATTTACCATTAGCGCACAAACGTGGCCAAACAGTGTGGAACAGGACATACTAAGCAATATAATTTTGCCCCCTAAGGTGCCTTTGTCACTCTACACGAGTCTTGTTCTGCCACAGCAACCAAAGGCCAATTACTATGAGTGGGTGCCAATGTCAGGCAGGCATATCCTTTCATTTCCCCAAAGCCCAGCAGGATGCTGCTCTCAGTGCTGTCTGACAACCAGCAGTAATTTCAGAAAACCTTACATAACTACTATAATGTAGAGACAAAATGGGAACCTGCATCCAGTTACATTATAAAACTGGACATCTTAAACCACAGTTCTTTGGCAAAAAAAAAAAAAAAGTCTTATGTCACCCTAAACCACGTGTCAAACTCTCAAACTCAAGGTCCGGGGGCCAAATCTGGCCCGCTGCAGGTTTTTATGTGGCCCTCCAGACGCCAAATTACAACAATAAGTCCCTCCAGTTTTTCACAAATCCTTCAAATCCCCACATTTTTTCTGATTTTACTGCAGTTTTTTTTCAAAAACTTGGGTTTAACTGACTGCTGCCTCAGACTTACTTACTTGATGTCCAGTTGATCGATATGATTAACAAAAAGTCACATTTAACATCACATATTAGCACAGATATAAAAATTCCTTACAAATATTTCTAACTTCAAAATATGTGATTTTGATTATAAAAATCTACAAAAATAATCACAAAATCCTAGAGGGACAGATATTTATAAATATTTTAAAAGCTAAATGGGTTTTATCAATACATTCTGTCACAACTGGTCTTTTAAAGACATTCAGGTTTTTGATATGACCCAAAATGAAGCTGAGTTTGACACCCCTGCCCTAAACCATAAAGTCTGAGCCAACACCACTCAGCAATTTGCATTTTATAATATGCATTTTTCAGTACAAACTGCGTAAAGAAGCTCTCATTATTATGTTCACTTAGCTTAGAAAATGCCTTTATGAATTAAAATATGATTAATTATCCTACAATCTCACATGGCTGCAACAGTTGCTGAATAAATTCAATTTAGTTTACTTTTACTTCACAAATTCACAACACATACAAGCCCTGGAGTGTAAATAGATGTGAACATGTATTCTCCTTTTGGTTTTTTCTTCACTTTTCTGCTTTTCCAATCATTGTAATGAGGTAAATTAAACGTTATGCTAATATGACAAACACAGCTAATGAACTGTGTAATAAGATACATACAATAAGATTCATACAGTTCAAGTACCTGACTTCCTGTTGAAGGTTTTTTTTAAGTCTAATCAACATAGCAAACCCACAACCATCACAGTATGTGCTCCTGTGCTTACGTAGGTTTGCTAAATGAATGTTAAAGTAAACCATAAGTGTTATTATTAAATCATGAGATTAAATAACTGAAAAAAAGTTTTTTTAGTTAGCAAAAGTAATAAAAAGAAAATAAAAATTAAAGTTTGCCTAAAGCCATTGTTTTAGCAGAGTTGAGTAGTGACTAGTTACTTTTACGCAGTTGCATTTACTTGAGTAATTCTTTTGAAACATGTACTTTTACTACGCTGTACTTTTTACTTTTACTTGAGTAATTTTATTATGAAGTATGGCTACTCTTACTTGAGTAAAATTTCTGGATTTTTTTAACTTCAAACATGTTTTAACCAAAAACAGACACACACCTGATGTTTCTGTTGAGGTTGTAGTTTTTATTGAAAGGAACTGATTTGGAAACAGTTTATTTTTGATATTTTTCGTTACATGAATTACCGTCATTTCTGTCCTTAAAATACCAAAATTTCCACCTGACTTTATATTTTGGTCTGTCTTATGATGCCATTTTTAAATATCAAATGATTGATCATTTGATCAGTTAATCAGTACTTGAGTAGACTTTTTACCAAATAATTTTTACTCTTATTTGAGTAAGTTTTGGATGTCTATGTTGCTTGAGTAAAAAAATGTTGAACAAGGTTTTCCCCAGAAAACTTGCTAAGCCTGATGGTTGGGCGCTAGAGCAGTCATTCATCCAGCAGCTCATCGTGTTTTTGAGTTAAAAGTGTTTATAGTTGACAGGAAATTTGGAAATATCACTTGATAATTATGTGTTACTGAATGATTAGAAGATTAACACCTGAACATCAACTATAAAGTCTTTAAAAATGCAAAAATTTAAAAAAGACTTAAATAAATAAGCAATGCTTAGCCTGGCGGGGGTACAAATAAAGCCTGGTGGCCTGCCAGGCTTATAATACACTTGGGAAGCCCTGTTGAAGTAGCACTGCTCTTTTTGCCTCCCTATGAGTTTTAGAAAGCCAGACTGTTACTTCAGTTACTGCAGCACTTTCTCTAGTATCTCATTAACAGGATTTTAACCCATGATTTTATAACCATAACATTTTAAAGTCATGGCTGATATGGACTGAAATGGAGAAAAAGACAAAAAAAATGTTAGGTAGCTATTTTGCATGGCATTTTTCTGAAATTAACGGTGTGATGCCTTTGGTGTGTGACTGACAAAAATGACAATTCTCCCTTTACGCTTTCTAAAAACTGATTCTTGTTAGCAGTCTGTTAGCTCCTCTTGATCCCCTCTAGTCGTCTCCATTGTTTGAAAGTTTTGTTGCTCATTAGTTTAATCTTTGTTTTTGTTTTTTATCCTCGCCTTGTTTTGATTTTTATAGTTTGGAACAGGAAGGACGAGACATCTGTGATGGGTTTGCTAATTAGAGGACGTCTTTCTGTCAGTCGGGCTGAGGGACGCAGCTTTCACTGTATTAATTAGGGCTTCAAAAGCTGAATGATGCTTAACATTTTGATACCCCAATGCAAAGTTAAACAGGCAAATTACCAATTCTCTGCATGTAAACTCAATAAAGAGGTTAATTTTCTTAATTTCAGTGTTTTTGCGCTATTGTATTTGATTTAGCAACGTTTTGAAGAACAAAGAATGGTCAAATTTATAGCTGCCAGACATCGAAAACAGATGACACACATTATCTACACACTCGCAGTGAAAATGTATATAAAACAAAAAGCTTTGTTGCCATATTGGCTTCTGTCATGTCTTAAAATGCAAGTAGAATCGATTAACTGGTGCTTTCAAATGTCTTACTAATCTGAATAGTTATTTAAATCTACTGTTTGGGATTTTGTCAAGTGTAACTATACACTGTAAAACATTTGAAGGTGGTTTAACTGGAAAATGAAATTGAAAATGCAATTTAAGTCGACAAGAAAATTGTTTTGGTTTTGACTCAGAAATTAAAGTTCATGAAATTGATTTAACAACAAGAAACAAGTATATAAAAGTGTTTTTTTTTTAGTTCTGATCATTCATTAATCTTGAATTGAGTTTTAACTTAATTCTGCAATTTAAACCAAACAGTTATTTGGTTTAGGAGTTTGTTTCTACCAGCTTTTGCACATCTATGGTCTGAAATCGTTGTTCATTGATCTTTGAAAAAAAGCTCAATATTAAATAGATTGGATAGGAGAGCATATATGGACACAGATTTTAAATCTAGATATAAATTTAGATGTGGTTCTAGCTTCTCCTTTCTAGAAAGAATACTGTAACTTATTTTTACTATTTAACGATAAATCAGGAGCTGCTTTGTAAAGTAATATTCTCAGATATAACAGTTTGCACATAATAGAGGAAGATGAGTAGAAACACTTCAACAATATAACAACACAAACCTACTTTATTATATGGGACTTATTAATCGTTAATTGCTCTCATCTCAGGTCATTTGTCGCTAAATTTTCATTAGTTTGATTCCATTATAACCTTATTTATCCTCATCTTCAAAGAATGAGAGATCCTTTACGTGGCTTGCAACAATCTGAACTGATTCAAACTTTAATTTCCTTTTCATCATTTATTTTTAAACTCAGCCGTTTGGTTTGAGGATTAAATTTAATGCCTTCTTGCATCAAAGAGCTTGTCGGCCACTAACTGTGTGTCTGTCGGTTCCTGCAGAACATTTTTCATCGATCAGAGAAGGCTGCACCATTGCTAAATAATTATCGTCCCCATTGCTTAATAGCCAAAGCTAATTTTGACACATACCAGGAGAAAAACAAACTTACAAGCAATTAGGTTGGGGGGGAAAATGTCTGGTGATTTATTCAAATATATGCAGAAACAAAAAAGTGGACCAATGACCCATCCTGAAACATTACACAAGCTAACCTTACACTTTAACAGCTCATCTGTTATGTTCATTTCACATTTTCAAAGTTCTGCGATGAAGATAGTTGGCAATTTTCCTCCACTGGTTTCATTCGTTTTATGAGTTGTGCATTAAATTAGTTGAGATTATTAAAAAATGTGATTACCAATGTTATAAAAACAACCATCTGGGGCGGCGAATACGCCGACTGCAATCAGTTCATAATTGCAGCTGCGACTCATTGCCTGTAAAACTCCAGGCTTCATTATTTTTGAGGATAATCTTGACAACTCTTGCTTATTTGAGTTTCCATTATTGAGCTGAAGTGGCAGTAAATGACAAATAGGACATTTTAGCATCTCAAAAGGAACAGATGTAAAAAAATAACAGTAATAAGTAAAATTCCCGAGGAGGGAGAAAAACAAATAAATAAAGCAAGGGGAGAGAATTATTAGCATTTTTTACTTTTTGATTGAAATAAACAAATATTTTGTTAGTAGCAGATAATTTTCAAAAATCAAAAATCTCAATGTTTTTAAAGGGCCGGTTGTGCCAGAATATATTGATAAAACTCATTTAACTGTTAAATATTAATAAATAGCTGTTTGTTTCAGCATTTAATTAGTGTTTCTTAAAATTTAATAACATTGAACATCTTTTCACACTGATCAGTCCATCCAGGATTTAGCGTGTTTTTTTTTATATTTATTTTTTGTGAGGGTTTTAACAACCAAAATCACAGATTTTACAAATATTTGAATTTTTCTGATATGTGCACCAATGTATGATGTTAAATGTGGCTATTTATTTAATAATCGCCGTATAATTTGACATCAAGTAAAGCTGATGTTAAACTCAATGTTTTCGGCCAATTTTGAGAAATTTACAGTAAAAATCAGAAGAAAATGTGGGAATTTGTAGATTTTGTGTGAGTTTTGAATGTTTGTTGAAAAGCTGGAGCGACTTATTCATGTAATTTGTAGTCTAGAGGGCCACATAAAAAGCTTCGGCGGGCCACATTTGGCCCACGAACCTTCAGTTTGACACATGTGGTGTAAAGTATTTCTAATTTAATATTTAAGCAGCTTGGTTTAAGGGGAAATTGATGAGGTTGGAAAATGCATTTGAAAAGGTTAATTATTTACACATTGTGCAAATCTGAACGTCTTACTAAATGTTTAATTCCTGTGACGATTCTCTCTCTTCCTGCCAAGTTTAACACGCACCACTTTATCCTTTTAACCTCTTCTGGGTTGAGGTTTACATACTAAGTTCATTTCCTTTCCACTGATCCTTCAAAAACTGCTTATTTTTGATATTTTGACTTAGTTGTGCTTTTAAGAAGCTTACCATATTTTCAAAAAAAGTCTTCAAACGCACTAAAAGTGCCGTTTTTCCCAACTTGTCGTCTTTTATCTCCTTCCTTTTTGTCCCTGCAGGGTTTCAGCAGATTCTGCAAGTCGCCCAGACTTCCCCATGTGAGTTCTGCGTTCATTTAATACCCGTCCAGTTTTTCAAAGTGTTTTTATTCCCTTTTATGTTGTGCTTTCTGAACTTGTTAGTACGTTGTTACAGAAACAGGAGCACTGCACTGCATGCATGGTCATAGAACGGGCCTATTATTGAGGATTCATTTTCATACGAAACAACTACAACGCTTTCAGTGAATCCCAACATTTTAATAAGCCTCAAACTTGAATATTTAAGAAAGTAAAGATGAGGTTTTGTCTTTCTTAAAAGAATTTCAGTCCCGACTCATCCATTTGGTCTAGTTTCTAGTGAAAATATCTTAGCCAAAACTAACTAACGTAACTTTTCAGCTACATATAGAGGCTTGTTTCAAGTAAATAATTCCTTAATATTCATGAAAAAGTTCTTGGCAGATTATTTAATTTATAACAAGACATTTTCCCCAAGTTATAAGTCAATTTATCTGCCAATCGAACAAGAACGTTTTGTCAGTATTAAGGAATTATTTACTTAAAACAAGCCTCTATATGTAGCTTAAATTAGTTTGTCTTATTTTAAGTGGAATAAGAAACTAGTACAAAATTACTTTGTAAGATTTTGTGTTTTTGAAGTGCATAGAAATTATTTGAAAATCTATCTTCAGGTATTTCTTGGCCCACTTTTTATATTTTAAATAATTTATCTCAGGTGTACAAAGTCCAAAACCCAAACATGCAAACTGAGTAAGTTAAATCTCTTTTTTGTTTTGTTTTATTTTACCCAGAGACAATTATTCACATCTTGAAAAAAAGTGTCACTCTCCTAAAACTACACAAAATACAAATAAGCATCAAATGATAAAGTTAAATCCACTAAGTTTATGCAGCTTGGGGTTGGAAAGTATGCATTAAATGATGAGATTATTTTACCTCGTTGCCTAATAATTACACACAGTGTAATTGAAGGCAGAAGAAGCCATTTCCCCTGGTTTCCAGCAGCCTGTGGATTTTTGAGGCAATCCCTCCTGTTTTTCTGGGACATACGCTGCTGCTGCTGGTTCTGTGGGACGGTCGGGGCGAGGTTTTCCTCTCCAGGTTGAAACCCGTCTAGAAGAGACAGGGCAGTCCAGTCCCGGGAGTTAACTCACTAACTGGGTCAATAACTCTGAAATCTTCTGAGCTACTTTTCTTATCTTGTACCGTACGCTCACCCATCTCTTCCTGCTATTTTTAGAGCTGAGGTCACGTTGCTCACTTTATTGGTTTTTGAAATGTACTTGCAGCTTCAGGAGTGATTGGGGTAATTAATCTTTAGCTGGAATCAACACAGGGTCTTTCTAAATCAATAATAGATATAAAAAAAAATCAATAGTTGCTCAGCATTGTATTGATCTGCTGGAGTGATAGGATCTGTTTTTGCAACATGTATTGCATTTCCTGGTTTCATATTTTAAAGAGCAAACCAGGATTGTTTTAGTGCATACGTCTCAAAACATCTTTTTAACATAACAAAACAAAAAATAATTCTGTTTATTATATTTTGCAAGAATTGCTAAGTGGTACAAACATCACTTACAAAACTTCTTTATATTTACAGTGGAAATTTTTTAAAATGAACACTTAGGAGTGGCGCAGTTAAAGTTTGGACTTAGACGTGATGGAGATGTTGTACCATTATCTTAAATAGGTCCTCCAAGCACAAAACTGTCAAATGAGGCTGAATTAAGACAGAACTGCAAAGAAAAGTGGATCCCACAGCAAAGTAAAAGTAAAATCAAAGCTTAAAACCCACCTGTGTAGAGTTGCCTCTGATTAGCAGTAAATTAAACATATTTGATGTGTATTTGCTTGATGATTTTGATGATGATATACAACAAAATGTAATATTTTTAAGACTACTGTGCCTGTTTACTGTGCTCCTTTCCAGCAGTCACCAAAGCTCCCTCCTATTGTTGAGACGAAGTCGGACGACCCTGATGACGCCTTCCACCTCTCTCCAGCCACGCGCTCCCGGCGCAACCTCTTGCTGCCCAATTTCACCAGCCCGGTTCGCCGCACCTCCCTGGGTAACCTGCTAGGAGACGAGCTGCGTCAGTTCAACGCCCTGCGACGTTGCCGTTCACCAAACCTCAGCCGAGGATTCCCTGGACAAAGCTTATCCCCTCAGTCACCTTCAAAAAAAGAGCACAGCACTTCCTTATCCACCCCAACTCAGGCTTCAACTTCAGCCAAGGACGAGCTGGGAGACGAGCAAAAACCTGCAAAGCTGCTCATCCCAACGGTGATGTGTTTTCCACCGCCGGACCTCAGTCCCAGGTATCGGGACGTATTTACCTAGCTTTTCTACTTAGGTAAAACTGGCAAGATGAAGCTGAATGCAGTTTATCACCTGTTAAACTGATGAAGTCCACATCATTAGAGCTAATACGGATCTTTGGTACCTGAAACAATTAATTTTTAAAATAATCGTCAACTAATTTAGTAATTGATTACTCACTAAATGGAGAATAAAGACTAAAAAAAGACCATTTGCTAAAAAAAAAAAAAAACTAACCCTAAAAACATATTGAGCGAAATGCTTTAACCTGTTCAAAAATATATATACATTTTGCATTTAAGATACAAAACACCTTTGTTCATAAATTTGTTCTACCCAAAACTCCTCAAATGGCATAGACTTAGCTTTCCTAGACTCAAATTCACTATAGGAATGCCACATTGCTGCATTTTAGGCATTAAAATGTTTTTCTTATTTAAAAAAACAATTGAATTACTTATTTGCATCTTAGTGTATTTCTGATATTGCATAAAAAAGGCTTAAATGGTTAAATGAAAATTCAAAAAACTAATTTTAATCTGATTAATCAATTAATTGTCAGAATGATTGATAGAATATATCAGTTACTAAAATCCTTAGTTGCAGCCTTGATGTATTTGTGTTTTTGTTTTTTTTTTATCTCTTCACTGCTGTCTGCACAACAAGTTACCCCCTGGGGATAAGAAGGCAGGAGAGGTACAAGAGATATGAAAAAGAACAGGATGATGTTTTAATAAATTATTAGACAGATGATATAAGGTGTCAAAGTGAGGTATGCAAAACTTTGCATGGAAAAATGATGGACAGTCTTAAATAAACAGCAAAACATTTCAAATTTGGACACAATATAGACATACATTCAGCTATAATAAAAACAATTGGCTTTAAACCAGCTTCCTGTTCAAAAATTGACCAATCCAAATTAATTATATCACTTCTTATAATAAGAGTGGTCACATATCCAGTCAGGTTTATGCTATGAGCTTATAAATTATTATAAAAAGAGTTTGAATTCTCTGCAAAGCGCTAAAGAAGATTTTACAAAACATCAGGGGGGCTGTCTGCATAAATAACAATGTGGTTTAGAGAAAATCCCAAATAAATTCAAATTGTGCACACAGGTATAATTTTAAAGAAGCGTTGGAGTTCACTCCAATACAAAAACACAGAAGAAGAATGATGCTCAGTCTGATGGCGTCCCACAACTCCTGTAAATGCATATTACAGCAGATGTCACTGTATTTCATTACTAGAGGACCTTATCTTTCTGCCCTACCGTCTGTATCTATAATGTATCACCCAGTAAGCTCCACATGTGGGTAAGGGCTGGTTCATACAGCTCAAATATCTCATCCCATCACATCGAAACCCACATGGGCGTCTGCCAGCTGCAGCTCTCATGGCACATTCTTGGATCATCTTGTGTCTCTGATGATAATTGAAAAAGCTCTACTGTAACATTAACCCACATTCTCCATCTCCTCATCTCGCCTATCAGGGTTGTAGATGGCATCGAAGACAACGGCCACACGTTCCATTTCACCGTGGAGCACAGCAAGCCCGACTCCAGAACAGGTGGCATCACCCCAGGTAAGACACACCGCCCCCCAGCTGCGGCGGTAAGCTGGAGGCCAGATGGCGTGGAGGTAAACCGGAGAGTTCAAACAGTGGGTGCATGTGAGGCGGGCCCGCCTCCTTCTGGGGAAATCTGAGAGCGCAGCAGAAAGGAAAGACAGCCAGGTGTCCACAGAGTCAGAGAACATGTGAAAGGACAAGTGAGGTCAGAACGGGGTTGTCGCTGTTTCTGCTGATGATGGCGGCCTGTAGGCTTCAAGTCACACGAGGTCCGGTTGATTTACTTTACTGGAGTCAATATGCAGTTTTTGCAGTGCATTTATAGTACGAAACATATGGGGGATTTTTTCTGCCATAATTCGAGAACACACATTTTCAGTCTGAAAGGAGGATTTCGTCTCTTTCTTCTCAAAACATTTAGTACTTTTGTTAAATTTTCACCTTGAAAGCAGGACTTAATGTCTTTCTTCTTGAAACTTACTCCTTGTACTTCTGCTCTCACTGTGCTTTCACAAATCTTTCTCCTCACGCTCAAAACTTCTCTCTGTTTGGATCAAAACTCCGCTTGCAAACCTCTCTGCTCGCACCCAAAATTAAAAAGTACCGTCGCCTGGCAACCTCTCAGCCGATATGTGTGCTACAATCGATAGTAGCCACACAGGCACACCCACTAGAAGAAAACAAACGTACCCATTATAACACTTTCATTCTACTGGCTGAGAGGTTGCCAGGCGACAGTACTTTTCGGTTTTGACCAAGAGCAGAAGTGAATTCACAAGCGAGCAGAGAGGTTTGCAAGTGGAGATTTGATCCCCTTAAAGTTCCAAATCTTATGTTGGTGAATAAATGCATTTTAGTTCAGATTGTAGCAGAAAGTAAATTATGTCAACTATAATCGCTGCTGAGGAACATTAGTAATTTATAGCAGAGAAAAGGATGAGCAAATTCACAGTGACTAATGCTTTAGCCTTGATCAGAGCTAACGTATGGAGGAATATTTTATTTTACTATGTGCTGGTTCTCTGAAAATCTTCAAAAACTCACTGACTTATTTTAAAACAAAGGTTCAAAACCAACAAGGCTGTCATCCATTCCTCCATTATTTTCTTGTTATTTTTTTAAAACAGGAAGTGGATCTGATTCCCTTATATAGCCTTTTAAAATAATATCTACCTTCTGCAAAAGTATAAATACAAACTATTGTCTGTTTTCATGGTTCACCTGGTGCACTGTGCTTCCTAATTACTCTCTCTGGGATAATGTCACAAAGCTTTTTGTATCCGCTAAATATAGCTAAAGAGTCATTTGTGCTTCACACAAGAGCTGCTCTGATGCCATTTCGCCACATTTAATTTGGTTTAGTGAAAAAAATCTTCACTTATTAATTTATATTTGTGTAAACTGCAACCAAAGCAAAAAGCATTGGCTTCTCAAAGACCAGCTCTGTTCATAGATTATGAGGAGTGTCTCAATATTTCTGGATCTGGAGTTTGCAGTGAAGAAACATTCTCCAATTCCTACAGCCACTTATTTGTGGGGAAAACTGCAACCTGAGGCAAAATTGCTGCGTATTGCTTGTAACTCTGGTGTTTTAACCTCTCAGTATCATAAGTACAGTTTGTGTCATTGATCCAGGGGGAAAAAACAGATGGTGTGCATAAAGAAATGTAATAAAAACACAGCAAGACGCATTTTTTTTTGTAAATTTGCCCATTGCCCATCTAGTTTCTTGCTGCAGAACAATTTGTAGTTTCTAATTCTCATCTTTTTTCACTTTTCTGTTATCATGTCACACAACTCATAAAACAGAGGCCTTGAACTTCAAATGTTTTTCACAAATGGAAAAAGTTTATAAAAAATTTAAATATGCACATTCTTAATAACCAGAACGGATTATAAGTGAGCAATAATTTTATCTTTTCTGTATCTATAGATCCACAATGTTTTATTAAAACTCATATAAAGTCAAGATTTCTGTGATGGGATTTTTTTTTTTTCTTATGTGTTTTATCTTTTTCTTGTAATTCTCCAGAAACCACACAAACAAATGCCTCTCTGCTGCAGGAGACGGAGGAGGTGAAGGAGAGCATAGCTCAGCTAAATTTTAAGGTAAAGTAACTTAAAACAGGATTAAGAGTAAAAATGATTTACGGCCATGAAATTCTGTCTTTGCAAGTATATATTATGATATAAAACCAATTTTAACACAAGCACAAATTGGGATTTTGTTTACTTATTGGCACCTCTGGTGACAATGTGTGAACAGCCTTGAAGAAAATTAATCTTATATGAAAACAGCACTTATCTTTGTTTTTTAATTTTATTTTTATTACTTCAACCTTTATTTTGAGGACATTTTGTCAGTGGGGGAATAAATATTACAACCTAGAGGAACAAGCAATGTATATTTTCTGTCTTTCCTTTCTCTCTGTTTGCGTTTCTTCTTGAAAAGCTACAAAAAAATAAAGGTCACCATTTCTACAATTATTGTTTTCTTGTTTATTTTAGTGATCAAAGAACAGAAAATGTTTTTTTTGTTTGTTTAATTTTCAAACTACTGTTGGCATGTTGGTGACTTGCTTGTTTTTTTTGTATTTCCCATTTTGAGGAGTGACTAAAAGAAAAGAGCCTTTATATCTTAAGTGGTGAACTTTTTACATATTAAATATAAGGAGTCTTAATGTTTAATTTTTTTTTATTTTGTTTTGCTACCTACCTTGTAGGTGACTGTATTTGTGAGGATGTTGGTTGCTTGTTGGGTGTTTGTTTTTTTTTTGTTTATTTCTTTTACTTCCTTGTTGGAATTGTGATTTTTTTTTTATTTTTATGTGAAACGCCTAATAAATATATTAAACACTAAATATAAGGAGAATCAGCAAGTTAATCAGTGACATTATGCTGCAATAACATAATTTTATGTATTTAAAAAACATATTTTCCAGGGGTGCCAGTAATAGTGCTTTGTATTTTATTGCACCATTTCTGACACTGATGCTTTGCACCTAATCTGACTGTACATGGAGTTACATTTGGTGCAACGTAAGCGTCCAGATGGACCCAGTAAGGTGCTGTCAGAAGTTAATATTAATTAATCAGCAGGACACTTCTGCAATGCAGAGGAACATCAGGAGTGCTGACTCAGAAAAACTCAGGACAGTGCAGCTCTAGGGTGGCTTTTCTGACTCCCTCCCTCCAGACATCTTTTCTTCTTCTCTCATTAGGACATCCTCGTGATTATGTTCACACATAAGGCACCAAATAAACTTCAATCACACAAGCTGATTAATTTTTCCTCCTTCGGGAAGACTTGAAGGATTTAAACTGTTTTGAAGTAGTTCAGGATTTTTTATTGTCACTGGATTAAGACGGTGGCCTCCTTCCATACAATTTGAGTTCAATTGAATTACCAAACCTAAAAAAGTTTTTGTTTTGATCCATTTTTACTTCCATGTTTGTTAATAGCACTTTTCAATGTAGGTGAAACCTGGAGAGTTTTCTTTCTTTGTTCAATTTTCCAACCACTCATTCATTTTTAGCCTGCAGAAAAAGCGCTAAGCCAATAAATAAAAGTAAATTGACCAATAAATTGTAGGATTTGGCGTTCCTATCCCCACAGACTCACACAGATGTGCACTTCGTACAAAATGTTTTGACACGAATGATTTTTTTTCTCCACAGTTTTGTTGGTAGTAGAGAGGGGTTAGATCATAAAATCAAACTATTTTTAATTTTCTTTACTTAAAGAAAAATCTCAAGGCGCACACAGCCGTGCAGCTGCAGGCCCTACTGACCTCAGTGATGTATTTGAGATTGGAGTTGGTTTAATGACTGCAGAAATCCACTTTATCTTGGTCCCCTATTGGAGAAGCTGTTAGCTTTAGCCTCCAACTGGATTTAACTGAATTCAAACCTTGCTTCAACAATTCTGAACTATTCTTTTAAGTTAACTTTGCTTGGCATTATTGTAAAAAGCTTTTTAGTTGTAATAACATACCTATGTGCTCTACACAGGTGGGAGTATTAAACCAAGAAGTATCAGAACTCACCAAGAGCCTTCACAACATGCTGCATCTCCTCCAGGCTCATATATCTGTAAACCACCACCACAAAACCCCCTGTCTTTCAAGTCCTCACTCTGTTCAGATGGTGTCCAGCTCTCCCATGGCCCCCAGCACCTCCACAGCTTACTGCCTTTATACCAGTCCGCAGAGTCTCAAAGCCCAGGGCCACCAAAGTGCACCAGTCGCTACCCAGTGGAGCTACGGTGAAACTGTTCAGTCCCATAGCAACCAGTCTACCACACCAATCTCTAATGCTTGTCTGCGACTTTCACTAAACTCTTCATCTAAGTTAGGTTTATGCCATAGCACTGAGAGCATGACTTTACCTGTATGGACCAGCCCATCTCTGTTTCATGTCGGTGGAAGTCCTGACTTGGCGCGTCATTCAAGTCGGGATGAGTCCCGACCTCTCGGTGCTGGTCCAACCTCCATCAGCCAGTCCCATCCCACGCTGTGTCTGCAGCCTTCCAGTGACAGTGATGAATTCGCCTGCCTTCTATCCAGCGCTCCTGCAGGTACATCCACACGCAGCCTGCTGGAGCCAATGCCTCAAACCTCCAGTGATGTTCTGGGTCACAATCCGACCTTCCAGATCCACGACTCGCACTCCTCCCTCCCTGCCGCCTCTTCTTCACCGCCTGCATTACCCGGCCAACCGTCCGACTCCTCTCTGGATTCGGGATCGCCACAGATGGATGTTTTAGCGCCCCGTCTCACGCTGGGCGACCCCTCTGCTTCAGAGCACACCAGTCTGGAGTGTCTGCTGGGCAACAGGGACTCTGTGGAAAGTAGGGACAGCGAGAGCATGTCGTCACGAAGGTCCAGCATCGGCGGTCAAACTCAGAGCACCGAGCAGTCGTGGTGCCTGGACCTCACAGACTGAAGCGTCCACTTTTGAGTTAGACTTGGCAACAGTAGCTGCGTTTCCACTGACCATAAAATTGCAAAAATTGGAATTACATAAATAAATTCACATGCCAATTTCAAAATTTCTGTTTCTCGCATACACTTTTCCCCAATGGTTTCCTGTTTTCTTCAGATAACTAGTTAATTTCTCAATGGTTTTCTCGAGATAATGAGTTAATCCTGATGATTAGTGTGCGTGTTAAACCTCATCCCATCCTTCAATGCATGCCGTCATGCACAATCGCATGTGGCATGCATTTAAAGGCTGGAATGAGATTTAAAACTCCTGATCTCAAAAACCATCAGGAAATTAATTCTTTATCTCTAGAAAACCAATGGGGAAAAGTGAATTTGGAAAACAGAAAGTTATCTCAGAAAAAATTAACTCCTTGTCTTGAGAAAATCATTGGGTAAAAGTTTTTATCAAATCGTCCTCTCTCGGCTTCCGTAGATTTGTGAGCCTATCCAAATTGGTGTTTTTTGCATAACTGAAATGGAAAAACTTTTTCCCATCCAACAGGTTCGTATACAGCAGCAGCAGCAGGCTTATTTGTGGGAACTGATCTTGGACAACATGCAGCTGGCTCCACCAGAGCTCTCAGCGTCGAACTCAGTCAAAACTTGAGTTTGTTGAATCCGTACCTCTTCTGTAAACTCGCCGACTTCAATTTCCCCAAAACACTAGCCGCCCGTAATATAAGGAGCTTCTCAACGTCTAAATATGGCTGCGATCACTCTGCAGCCTGAAGTGACCCAATTCCGATTTTTAATTTTTTTTACTGATCTTTTCATGACAGTCTGAACAACACTGGTCGGATTTCTTCTGAATGCGACCCAGACCACTTGGATATTCGATACGTATCCGATATTTTCAAATGAGACCCGAGTCTCAACGGTCAGGTCCTGAACGCCATCGATACTCGACAAACGTCACTATTCTGCGTCCTGATACGCCGAAGAAGGAAGAAAAACTACAACCATGGCGGACTACAATGAGGGTTAAGTTATTAAAGTGCTGGCTCCGGTCGGACAACTTCAAAACCATAAGCTATGCTCAACCGTTAGCCTCCATGTTTACTTCCATAAACATTGAGCACGCTCTCTGTGACGTTACTGCGCCCTCTACTGCGCATGCGAGACACTTTCAGGTCGTTTGCAGTTCACACAGATCACATATAAGTGGAACATAGTTGGAAGCATGAACGAAAAAGAAAATCGGTTTTGACAAAAAATTGGAATTGAGTCACTTCAGGCTGCGGTGTGAACGTAGCCTAAGACGCTGATGTCTGATAATCTGATAACTGCTGCAGTGGCTGAAATATGAATACAAGTCATAAGTGTTTCAATCCATCACCACCATTAATTTTAATGACTGAGCACATAAACAAGCCTGTTTACGTGTGATTTTAATTCAATTTCTTATTTTATGTTAACACCTCAATTGCGAAGTTGTTTTTTTTCGACATTAGCAGATTATCGGAAAACTTTTGTGCACATTTGTAATGGAAACGCATCTATTGTCGCTTTATCGACACGCATCTTCATACAGTATTTAAACCGTCTCTAACAGATTGTTAATCTGTGCTTTTTGTTACCATCCTAACTCTTGGGCTCCTGCATTTGTCACTTTCTATGCAACAGCATGTTTTTGTGCATTATATCGGCTTTACTGAAGTGTGTCTTCAGCTCCGCCACAGGAGCCGCAGTATATATGTTGTATATTTTTCCAGCGTCCTCAATCATTTTGCCATCTATGAAACCTGTTACCTCTCTTGCATGGTAAAAGTTGTTTATTCTTTTTCCTAAGGAAAAGTGTGTAAGCATTCTACATTTCTACATCTATTATTGATTGTGTACACAAATACTGTATTTATACAGGAAGTGAGTCTGAGCTATTGGATATTTTCATATAGAGAGGAACTACAATGGCATGCCTCACTTTGCATGTATGAATATGTGCACTGCATAGATTGTCTGTTTTTTTTAATTATTATTTTATTGAATGTCTTTCCAAAATTCAGCATTTTCTCTTCAAACTGTTGTATATCCACTGAACTTTTGCTTTCTATGCCCTGCAAAGTATCTGGAAATGTAGATACATTTCCACACTGTCAAATTAAGTATATTTAAAATTTACATTTCACCATATCTTTTTTAGTAGGCATCCGAAATACACGTCTGCTGAAGAATACAAAGTAAATGTCCATATTAAGCTGAAACATTTAAATCGTGTTCATCCACACAAATTCCTCAGAGGGAAGCACAAATTTTCCTGATTAATTAAGAGTATTTTATTCTTTCTGAAAAGTTTCTCCTTGGTTGTCAAAATAAAAAACTGAGACCGCATCCTGAGTATCTTTACTGTGTTGACCCACAACACTGCAGATTCTGCATTATACTTAAGATTTTTGGGGACTAATTCAGTCTTTGGTTCATGTTTGACTCAAAGTGGTTTTTGAAAAAAAAAAAAAAAAAAAAAAGATTAAATAATAACATTCTCCCAAATGTGTCCAAAGCAAACTGATCCTGTTAGAGAATGAGTAAAGTTTCACAAACTCCACATGGTTATATTTGGGAGACTTCTCAGACCTTCTTTTAGAAGAAAACTTAAAAAAAAAATGTTATTAATGCTGCAATTGCATTTATTTTGAAGAGATTTGTAGATATACCAACACCTGTGGTAATGTTGTTTTTTGTTTTTTTTGGTGAATAGCACACATAAATTGAAAGTTGAAAATGATTCCTGTGCTCTATAAGATGAACTTGTTTTTTCAACCGCTGCTGAAAACCATCACCATTACTGTGCATGTATCACAAGTTTAAAAGAAAGAAAAGACTTAAACAAATGCATATTTTTGTATATTTTCACAATTTTTTACAAACTCTAAAAAGAAGTGGAAATATTCTTCACAGAGAGACTAATTACACTGGGTTACAAACAATATTTTTTGGAAGTTGTTTATGTTTTCTCAACTGAATTAGGACTATTTTCCACAGCTGAATTCATAAATGACATCCATGTTTCTCCATCAGGTCAGGTTTTTATTCTAATTTGATTTAGACTAAATTGATTATATGTTTGTGACATTATCAGTTCATTTCTGTTAATATTTCTCATCCAAAAAAGGTTTTAGGAGGGAAGAAAATTTGTTTTCTAACAGAGTGCATTAATTAAATGATATAACACTGATAAGGGTAAGTACATGTGAATTGAACATTACATCTTCATTGATTCTCTTCTGCTCATTGATCCCAGATTCTCAGGAAAATGATGCAGATGTGAGAACAAGTCATGCATTTTGATGCTCATGTTGCTCCATAGTTCAGAAAGTTGACTTTACTGAGCAAAACCAACGTGATTTTTGGATTCGGCTCATCAAAATTACCCTAAAACAGGATAAAAACGTTGTCTGGAAAAACTCCAGACAACTTTTTGGTTGTTGACCAGTGTAATCTATTTTACGGATTGAGGAACCTTTGTCTGATGTGATGGGCAATACCGTTCGCATAATTTGTAATTTCATTTTTCTCACTTTATCTCTTAAATCTACAGACATCTGTACTTCCATAACTGTCACATTATTAAAACAGTTTTTGGAGAGATATTTTATCAATCAAAAGAATATACCAACGAGCCATTTCTTCTTATTTCAACAAATAAATACCAGAAATTGAAAAGTATTAAATCCTGCAGCTGACTTTGTAAGGAATATTCAAGAGGGAAAAGAGAAGTCTTTTTGGGGGGGGACAAAAAAGCAGGACAGGAAAACTGCTTAAGATTTAAACAGAGATCAGATTAGTTTAGTGTATCAGATACATTAAGATGCACTGTGATCTCAGCTCATGAAAGGCAGATCCAGTGCAATGATAATACGATGGGGTATTATTATGTCTCGCTGCCTGCGTCGTGACACGGTGCCATCTCACGGAGATGGAAAAAACTAAACCAAGGCCAAGCAATCACTGAGAGTACAGTGAGAATCTGAGAAAGAACCGAACAGAGCCATGGTGACACGGCGATCTGAGAAAAACTCAGGGAAGCTGAGGACAACAAGAGATTAATACACTTAACAGAAAACAGCGACACAGATTCGGGCCCTGAGAGCCAGAAATTAAGCAGAACTCACCAGAAATGAGGCAGATTCAAACGAAAGCAGCAGCAAAGCCCACTGAGGGAAACAGAAAGTGATTAAAGGAGTGGTTTAACTTGTTTCTGGGAGGATTAAACCTTTAATGCACCCATGTGACAAAAACAGCCTTACCCCAAGCTTGACACGAGTAATAAAATAAAATGATTCCTTGAAACTCTTTGGCAAATACAGTCAATTTTTATTTAAAAAATCTATATTTATATTTTGCACCTTGAACATTTTTGTTGGTGTAAACAATAGTGAAGCTGTTTTTTATTTCTCATATCTGGCCTTGAAGTTAAGCTTTCTTTGCAGAAAGAAAAAAAAAAGTGTTTTGAGTGAAACTTTACAAATTAATTTGTGAAATAGCTGCATTATAACTCTTATCTTTTTTCTTTCAATCTTTAATCTTTCAATTTTTTCACATCTATCAAAGATGTAAAACATTTGCTGGGAATTTGACAGTTTTTAAGTTGCATTTTCTTAAATATTCAGACTAACATGATGTGTGTTTGTGCAAAAAAAATGCTAAAACATCAGATTATCTGGAGACTTCTTCACTCTATTAAACATTAAAAGATCGTATAAAATAAATGATACCTATTTATGTTACACTGTATAAGCAAATAAGTTGGGAAAGTTTTTTTTTTTTTACTTTATTACTTTTAGTACTCAAATTACTCTATCAAGCCATTTATTTTTCTATTATGTCCTCCAATCCGTCCGTCTGTTTTTTTTTTTCTTCCAGAATCTCAGTTGAGTTTTTTTTCTTGTGCAATTGCGCCATCGTGTGTTGAAATGCACACAATAAAATCTTTTATTTATTTCACTGTTCTTCAAAGGTGCAGTACACTTTAGAGCATTCAGCATTTTTATTTACTAAAAAGAGACAGAAACGGAAAATCCAAACAGGATCAAATTTACTTAATTTATTATTGCAACTATTACTACTCTGACATATTTCCAGTCTGTTGGTAATATGCACAAATCTATTCCAGGTAATCACTTTAAACTAGAAAATGATTACTTTTTTTTTTTTTAAATCAATCAATCAATCAAGTCATTTTATTTTGGTAAATTGTCAACATTAAACTTAAATTTAAACATAAAATTTTCAGTTGTCAAATTTAAGATACATGCCTTGTCACACACTGAGATCTTTAATAAGATGTGTTGTAGTCTGAATATGTGTATTGTATTAGTTCTTGTAGTTTTTATTAGTTTTATTTCATTATTGTTTGCAGTTTTTAATTGTTCATTGTGGATCAATCCATGGTTCTCTGTTCTGGATGGTTTGGAGTTACTCAAAGTTTTATTCTGTTTTCTTACTTTGTCTTTTCTTTCTTTCCAATCTGACTTAGCTGAAATCATTTTAAAAAGAAAAATGCTTTGTCTACAGCAACTCCTAATGTAGAACGGTTTTGTGCAAACAAACACAAAAGATTTACAGTTTTAGTCTAATAAAATATTGAGATTTGACAGCTTTGATGACATTCGTCGACATAAAAGTTGTCAAAGCTGATGCAGGTTTCTTCAGTTCAGAAATAAAAAAACATTTCTTTGTTTAGTCCTTAAAAATACAATTTAAAAATAAGTTTTCATTTTGTGTTAATAAAGTAGGTTTGCAGAATTTTCTGAAATTATCTTGACATGCCTCACTTTGAAAGTATCTTAAAGAGATTCTGTTAATAAAAATGGTTTTGTGTTATGTCCTTTACCTCTACAGATGTTTGCTAGAACATCGTGTACAAATTTAAAAACTGAAATTGAAATGATGAGCTGTGTTTTCATTCAAATGAAGATATTTCTATGTTGACTTTGAAACAGTTTTTTAACTTTCCCAGGTAGTTGGGAAAATCAGGAAAACACACATTTCCACAGCTGAATCAAAAACAAGAAGAAGTCTGCTAATAATTAACTTATCAGTACAAATATCTGACTCTTTTAAAGGCACAATTTATACATTTCAAAAATTATTTTCTAAATTTAACAAGGATTCAGTGAAGAGTAGCGTGGATAAACATGATAATATTTTTATTCTTATTTTGCAGCATTTTGGAAAAGTTGAGGACATTTTCTTTTAGTTAAATGTTCTTTACTTTTGTACTGACAGCCAACTTTATTCGAAATTTGTGAGTTAAACGTCTGTCATTTACGCATTTAAAAAATGAAAAATAATTAAAGATTATATTGTGATGACAGAAAGAGATAAGTACAGAAAAGGCCTGAAAACATATGAAAAATCTGCTGAAAAACATTTCAGCTAAAGATGACCCATATTTATGTGTGGTTTCATTCATTCTGACTCAGATGTGTTTTTGTGCAACAGATCATTACTGCTCACTTGGTTAAACAAAGACGTGCTTGCACTGACAAAATAATCAATAATGGGACATTTTGTTTGTGAAACTGTTGTGTAAATGTGTGTTTTTCTGAAACCCGGGCCCAGCATTGCAACACTCTAGAAAAAACATAAAAAAATTAGTCGCTTGTGCAATTAAGGTACAATAAAAGGAGTCCTCTGATTTGACTGGTGTACAGTTAACATTTCACATTCCAGCGGGACAATTTACCAGGTTAGCTGCATGCGTTTTCTATCTCTGGATTATGTTTTACAATTAATAATTGGAGCAGTAATAGAGATAATAATCATTTTGCATTATTTCTTTGTTTCCCAGAAACTTGCACAGACAAGACAGAGACTGTGAAACATGAAGGCTGTTATCTTTGCTGTTTTTGTGCTGCTGCTCATCAGTCAAAGTAAGTGACCTGCGATTCTGTCATATGTATAACTGTTTATTAGGCTGCGTTCACACTGCAGCCATTCTTTCCCTTTATGCGACCCGTATCTGATCTTTTTATGACAGTCTGAACAACACAGGACGGATTTTTTCGAATGCGACCCAGGCCAGATATCCGATACGTATCGGATATCTGAACGTCATCGATAAGCGACAAACGTCACTATTCTGCGTCCTGATACGCGCCAGCGGAAATAAAAACAACCACGGCGGACTATAACGAGGATTAAGTTGTTAATATTATGGCTCCGATCGGACAACCTCTTCAAAATCGTAAGCTATGCTCCATCGTTAGCATCCATGTTTACTTCCGCAAACACTCACATGCGCTTCTTTTTACGTCGGTTGGCAAAACACTGCCCTCTACTGCGCATGCGGGACACTTTCAATCTATTTACAGTTTACACTGGAGATCACATAATACAGGTCGCTTATATTTGGAAGCTTGAATGATTACGCCAAAAAAATCCGATTTGACAAAATATCAGAATTGGGTCACTTCAGGCTGCAGTGTGAACGTAGCCTTAGATACACATATTTGGTTATTTTCTGTATTTTTGTTCCTTTTTATGAAGGTTTAAGTATAAAAAAGGATTTTTCTTCTAGATGAAGCCTTGAGGTGTCACTGTGGTGGTAAAAGACGATGTCCAAGTTCTATAGAGACCTGCACCACCTCTGACAGTGTCTGCATCAGTGCCAACTTTTACGGTGTACCACGTAAGTTTTATACTAGATTATCTGAAAAACCGTCAGGAAAAGAAAGCTTTTAATACTCTTTATCTTTTGCATTTGCTTTTGCAGAGCCCTTTTACTTCAGGGGTTGCTACCGAGAAAGCGACTGCAGGAAGGTGAACTATCCCGGCCTGTCATCTGCCAGCTGCTGCAGGACTGACCTCTGCAACTGAGACAAACTGAGAAGAAGCAAACAAGTTCATTTAAACTGACAGTACACTTTGGTTTAATGTGTGTTTGTGCAACATCACAATAAAACTTAGTTCTGTTATCACTTTGTAGTGAATTATTGTAATTGATTAAAACAAAAATAAATACATTAAAACATAAAACATTGGTTTGGATTTTCAATCATCAAATATATGACAATCCTAAGTGTTATTAAATCTGTGAAACATATAAAAAAAGCTGAAATAAGCAAAAGTAGTTGAAGTGTCTTACTACATTTTAAAGTTTGAATGGCGTTTCAAGGTGTGAGTATTTGGAAATATAAGCTGTGACAGGGCGTAGATTTTTTTTCTCCAGAAATTATGGGATGTTCCATGCATTTTAATGGGGCTAAAAATGATCGCAAAAAGCTGAATATTACATAAACCGTAGAATATATCTACCAAAAGTCATAGCTGTAATATCTGCAATTAGAAGAAGGTAATTACAAAAAACAGAAACCCAGAGAAAAAACAAACAAACATGACATTTGTATTTCTTGCTGTTTTGGTATGGTATGTCAATTGATCTACAGAATATATTTATATGATATTCAGCTCTGAAAAAAATGAAAAAAAACACTTAAAATGATCAGTTTCTCTGATTTTTTCGTTTTATGGGGTTGTTTGAGTAAAATTTACATTGTTCTTTTATTCCATGAACCATTGAGAACATGTCTCTGAAATTCCAAGCAGAAATGTAGCATTTATTTGGTCAAAATAACAAAAAAGATGCAGTTCATTCAGACCTCAAATAATGCAAAAAAAACCAATTTCATATTCATTAAGCAACAACAAAACTAATGTTCTAACCCAGGAAGAGTTCAGAAATCAATATTTGGTGGAATAACCAGGAGGTTTTCAATGGGGTTCAGCGCTGTGGTCTCTTATTTTTTTATATTTTACGGAGCCCCTATGATGTTTAGTAATTTTTGGGGGTTTCTAAATCAAGATGAGGCCTTGAAGTATTACTGTGGTTAACTTAAGGCCAAATGTTAACATACAATTCTTGATATGCTGATTAGCTACAACCAGGTCTATATAAAACGCATTTTGTTTTTTAAAATTCTATTTATTTTTGCCTATTTTGTTTCTCCTCCGTTTTAAAACGTATCTGTACCACGTGCTGTCTGATTGGCTCTGACCTTGTGTCACGTGACTGAAGAATCCAGGAAGTGTTTTTCTCCCTCAAAGCGGAAGCGAATAATTTAGTGGACCTGAAACTGTTATTGGAGAAATTGTTTACAAGGGGTAAGACTCGCATAATTAAGTACTGAGTGCGTAGAATCGGTGTGGTCTTTCTTTCTTGATCTGATCTGTTCTGTTGGCTCTTTTGTTTGTGCCGGACGATGTTTTAGTTTAGCTCTGCTAACTCATCTTATCGAGCTTTAGCCTCGGAGCTAATTCTCTGCTGTTGTTTCAGTTCGCTCACACGGTTAAAGTTTAACAAAATACGTTGGGGACGTTTCTCGGTCGATTTACTTGGAGTTTGTTTGTGGTTTTTAGATAAAATAGAATATTTTGTTCATTAGAGTGCGGTAAAAGGCTTAAAGCTCAGCTTTGAGACGAAAACTAGCTGCCTGTGTTTGGCCAGTTTCCTCTATTGTAGATACTCTGTCATAGTTTAGGAGTTTAGCTGAAAGTAGAGAGATGTTTTCTGGTCTATTTCGATAAAACGTGGCAGCTGAAGCCGTGGTATTGTTTGGTGTTCATTAACATTTAGCTTTACATAATATCAACTAAAACATTATGATCAAAGTGCAGCAGAAACCTTTGCTAACGTTTAATGAAAACTTTCTGCATTACCGTCACTGTATTTTTCGAATTATAGTTTTATTTTATTAATTAAGTGGAAATCATAAATTCTGGGATAACTTTTTTTTTGGTATATGTTTATCTGACATTATTTGCAAGTCAGATTTTAATTGTGTTGTGAAAAGATAAGCTGTTTTTCCCCGCAAATCTAAACAAAACGAGAACAAAGATAGAACATGCTCTTGGTATATTTTTCAATCTCACTTCCAGACAAAAAAAACACAGCAAACCCAGCCTCATAACTTCCTTGTTTGACGTCATGAATGCACTACTCAGAGATAAAAACATCATTGTTTATTCACAATGTAAAAACTAATAGATTGTGATTTTATTTACACAAAAGTATGATCTAGTTCAGGGGTGTCAAGTTGTAGATCACGAACTATAATTTGACATATTGTGTGAATTTTGAGGATTTGTGAAAAACTGAAAGGACTTATTGATGTAATGTGGAATCTAGAGGGCCATATAAAGAGCTACGGCGGACCAGATATGGCCCCCGGGCCTTGAGTTTGACACATTTTGTTTTGGCTACTTTGAAATGTAAATGTATATTTATTTAACATTAATTTATTTCTAGTTCTGATTTTATTGCAAAAGTTAAATCTGTTTTAAGTTAGTTAGGTTTTAACTGGAACATACCAGAAATATTTCCAGTCTGCCTAATTGGTCTTTCTTGAAACCAAAAATAAAATGTGTCACCCTTTTTTCAGCCAGCTGATTGGTAATGAGCAGCAGCAGGTTGGGGAGCATTGAGCTACTCTACACTCCACACAATCAAAGTAATATCAATTAATATCAGTCTTTTAGGTTTCAATGCCTTAAATATGTGACAATAAATCTAAAAATTTCCTATTTCTATCCAGGGTTTCCCTCAGTGTATTATAAGCCTGGTGGGCCACCAGGCTTTACTTGTATCCCCACCAGGCTAAGCACTGTTTGTTTATTTATTTTTTTAAGTATTGCCTTTTTTAAGACTTTATAGTTGGTGTCTAGTTATTAATCTTCCAATAACGCATAAATGTCAAGTGATATTTTCAAATTTTCTGTCAACTTTAAACATTTTTTTAACTCAAAAACATGGCGGCCGGCTGGATGAATGACTGCCCTACTGCCCTGTCCACCACTGAATTTTATTTTTTTGTTTTTCTTGTCAAGGACCTGAACTCTTCGCTGTGGCGCGATCCATCTGGTGTCCCCTCCAGTAGTGCGATCGCTGCCATCGCTGATCCTCGGACTTGGCACCGTCGTTACACGTTGCTGATCTGCAGTTCCTCTGACTACCAATGGCTGGGCGCGGCGGTGGAGCAAATCGGCCTAATGGTGCTGCGGCGGCAAACAAAATCTGCCAGTTCAAGCTGGTGCTGCTGGGGGAGTCGGCTGTGGGCAAGTCCAGCTTAGTGCTGCGCTTCGTTAAAGGCCAGTTCCACGAATTCCAGGAGAGCACAATCGGAGGTAAAAAGAAACTGATAAAGAAATGGAGAGAGATGCAGTTTGAAGGTCTTTAAAGTAGAGAAACAAGTTTTCAGTTTGATTTTATATACCTAGATCAGGGGTGTCAACTCATTTCTGTTTTGGGCCAAATCAAGATCATGAATGCTCTTAAAGGGCCGGTTCTGCCCAATGTACTGATAGAATCTATTCACATACTGTTAAAATATCAGTAAATTCTTAAAATTAAATAATATTATTGAACATCTTTTAATTTCATCCAGGATTTTGTGATTCTTTTTGTGTGTGTGTTTTTTTTTGTTTGGTTTTTTTTGCAATTAAAGTTAAAGTTGGAATTATTTACAATATTTGCGCTTTTTTTTTTTACAGTAAATGTGACTTTTTATTACTCGCTGTATAGATCATGGACTATAATCTGACATCAATTAAGGCTGTTTAGTACAGTTAAGAAAGTTTTTGACAAATTTTGAGAAAAATCTGTAATAAACTCCAAATTGTTAACACAAAAAAGTGCAGGGATTTGTTGATTTTGTGTGAATTTCTACAGTAATTCTCAAGAAATTTGAGAAACTGATTGATATAATTTGGCAGCAAACAAATAAAAACAGCATTGATTTGATTGATAACATATTATTTAAGCACACTTAGTGTTTAGTCTATAATCTAGAGGGCCACATAAAACGCTATGGCGGGCCGGATTTGGCCCATGGACCTCGAGTTTGACACATGTGACCTAGATGTAACAGTGATGTATTGCAAGGGGGTTTTGTATTATAATAGTGCTTATGGGATTTGAATTTAAATAACCTACACTTTGGGGAATGAAGACATATCAATGATTTATTTTTAGCTAAATAAGGGATTACATGTATAGACTTGGCCAAAACTTTTGAGAATGTCAGAAATGTTTTTCACCAACCTTATTTCCTCATTAATTGTTTCATTGATGTTCTGTGGTTAAGTGATACTCTTTTTATAAGTTTCAGTGGCTTCAATTGAGATATATATCCAAATATGAATAATGTCAACATCTGAAGCGTTTCTTTGGCCTACATTTTAGTCACTGATCCATAAAGTTATCACGGTCTTGACCAAATCGCTCCTGAATTGTCATGCAGAGTTGTTCTTTAACTAATTTTTTATTTGTATTCTTTATTTTTGTCCATGTTTTAGCCAAAATTAGTTGGTGATGAGAGGGGATTCAGCCAGAGCTGGAACTAACGATTATTTTAGTAATCTATTGATTATTTTGATGATTACAATACTCTGTTAATCAGATAAAAAAATTGAGACATTTAATTTACATTTTATTTCCAAACGTAAAGATACAAATGAACAATGAATTAAATTCATTTTTAAATAAGAAAATAAACATTTTGTTTCTTAAAGTGCAATAACAGCATTCCTTGAATTGACATATGCAGTTTCTTGTTCTTTCAGCAAATTACCATTTTTTTTGTGTCTGTATATTCCATTTAGCGACTAACTGAATTAGTTAACAATTATTTCTGTAATTGATTAATTGCTTGGTTTCAGCAGAGGACATGTTCAAACTACCCGTCAGACCAAAAAGTCCTGGTACTTCATGCAGAATGTCAGTCTGTTTTTGATGTTTTTCATGGTGAAATGTTCTTTGCTGCCTTTCTTGACACCAACATCCCAACGCTTTTCAATCCATGTAATCCTGACCAATGCAACGTAATCTGACCTGATTGTCTAATCGTCTGATCTTTCCTCTGAACCTCAAGTATTAATAAGAACATATTGATGCTGTTTGCCCTTCAGCTGCGTTCCTCACTCAGACGGTCTGTCTGGACGACACCACTGTAAAGTTTGAGATTTGGGACACAGCGGGTCAGGAGCGATACCACAGCCTCGCCCCAATGTACTACAGAGGCGCACAGGCAGCCATTGTGGTTTACGACATCACCAACACAGTGGGTATCAGCTGCAGGATCATAGAGTTGAAATAAATAGAGATGGCTTGTTTTAGTCGTTGAATTAATTGCAATCTAATTAAAAGAATATGTTAAGTTAAGCTAGAAGACTGAAAGTTTTGCTTTAATTCATTTGAAACATGAATCCTTGTAGGATGACCAGAGTGAAGTTTGCCCTCCCACCTTCTTCAAATCAGACAAAATTGGTGTCAAATGTTTGTGCTACGTTTGTGCAGCAAAACGTTTTGTTTGTGCTGCTATCAATTTAAAGTTATTAAGAAATGTTTCCAGAGGTCATGAAAGGTCCATGAGCGCCTCCACCTGCTTCAAATTGGGTCAAAAATTTGAGCTACGTTTGTGCAGCAAAAATTTTTGTTTGACGCTATCACTTTAAAGATATTAAGAAATGTTTCCAGAGATCACGAAAGGTCAACAAGCCCTCCCACCTTCTTCAAACCAGATAAAATTGGTGTCAGTCAACTCGACTACATTTGTGCTGGTTTGTGCAGCAAATATTTTGTTTGTGCTGCTTTGGCTTTGAAGATATTAATGAAAGTTTAAAGGTAATTTTGATTTCGTAAGAGTCCGGGGGAAGGAAAGGGGGACTGCTTGACCTTTTGAACTTTAAAGTTTCATTAATATCTTCATAGCCAAAGCAGCACAAACAAAAAATTTGGCTGCACAAACATAGTTGAGTTGATAGACACCAATTTTGTCTGATATGTACGAGGTGTTGACCTTTCATGACCTCTGGAAACATTTCTTAATGTCTTTAAAATGATAGCAGCACAAACATTTGACACAATTTTTGTCTGATTTGATTGGATGTGTGTTCTGGCTTCCTGATGTCTCCCAGTGTGATGAAAATGTTTCCCTTCACTTAAAAACGTCTTGAAACTTAATGGCTGCAGTTCAGAATCGTGCTAATCCAGTCCACTGGTTTACTAGGACACATTTGCACGTGCAAAAAACTGGGTGAAGGAGCTTCAGAGGCAAGCCAGTCCCAACATTGTGATCGCTCTGGCAGGCAACAAGGCAGACATCGCTGACAAGAGAGCAGTGGAATTTCAGGTGGGAAGATTTAATAATATCACTGAAATATTTCACACCATTGTTGTTTTCAAATCAATTAAACATAAATCGTTATAAATAATCTTTCCAGGAGGCGCAAACATACGCTGACGACAATAGTCTGCTCTTCATGGAAACTTCAGCCAAGACTGCGATGAATGTCAATGAAATTTTTATGGCGATCGGTAAGTAATGAGTCAGGACTCACACCAACAGATATTTTTGGTAGCAGCTGATTAACACAACAAAACCTGATTGGATTGAGGTTAGTGAGAAGAAAAGAGTGGGGGTGGTAACTAAGAAGTCTAAACTTTAACATGATTAACATTTGTTTGCAGCCATTTGTAGTTTAAATTAGAAACGGAGGATGTAGAAGAGCATTTTCTCACTATCTGATGAGAAAAATAAACTACGCTGTATAGACAAAGCTGCTGTTTCACTCTTCAAATACCACAACTCCAGTATAGCTCAAGTATATTAACAACCGATGGAACTTCTAGACTCTTATTTTATCAGGAAGTCACTTGGAGAAAAAAAAAAAGTTTTCCAGGAAGACTTGACCATGAGGCACAATGTTTCCCAACACAACCCTGCATGTTTTAGATGTTTCCCTGCATGATTACAGCTCATCAAAAGCCTGTTTATCAGCTTAACTAATTAAATCAGATGTGCTGAAGCAGGGAAACATCTAAAACATGCAGGGTAGTCTGCCTGGAGGACCAGGACTTAAATACAACCGAGTATATGATTACAAGAATAGATCATGAAATTAAGACTTGATTAAATAAATTTAGAGGTTTGTCACTAGAAATTATTCTCTTCAGTCATATTTGAATAAAAATACAACCCTCAAATAAAACATTTATCCGTTTTTTCCTAATAAAAATGCTTAGCAAATTACAAATCAACACATTTTCTTGCGGGAAAAGTAGATCCAACTCGGTGAAAACCGGTTTGAATGAGGAAGACAACGAGCATGTTTCTGAAAGAGTGTCAAAAATGGTTTCAAGTTTCATATCATCACTTAAATATCCTATTACTGTAATGTTGTTAAGTTACTTGTATTCCCGTCCTTTGAGCTTTTTCACATTGTGCCGTTGTGTAACCACAAACCTAAATGAGTTTTAAGGAGCTAATTAAATAAAGAGAGTGCATAATCGGTTGGTTTTCAAACGTCATTACAAACAAAAACATCATAAAAGTGTCCTGCAATGTGTAAAATGTAGTAAAACCATATTCTAAGCTTTAATAATATCACACCGCACATTTCAGTTCATCCTAAATTGATGTGAAAAAAGTTTGCAACAAGCACTGAAAGGACATAAAGATGTTAAAATGTGGTTTTATCAGACAAAAGAAAATAGTTTTTATCTATATGAGATCAGTAATAAAAAGTATAAATGTAATCTTAAAACTGTTCAGGAGCAGGAGAAAGTTTAAGCTTTTTATTTCTTGCACCACTCCCCTGTTTGTCACCATCTGAAGTCAACTTCCTGTTTTTTCTTTCCCCTAGCTCACACCTTTATTTACAGCAGTTTCATTATTGCCTATTTTGAAATGTGCCTCCCATAAATAACATGATTTCACACCTATGTTTGCATATGAACACATTTACATCTGCACACAAAGAGACACTCATAAATAGAAATGCATACGTGCATCTCAGCTCAGAGTTCTTCATGGCCCTGGCAGATTTGGATTCAAAATTATTTCTCATTTTCTACAAATAAATACTAAATTTTTGCTTGGAATTTCAGAGACATGTTGTCAGTAGTTCATAGAATAAAAGAACAATGTTCATTTTACTCAAACATATGCCCACATGTTTTGTTTTAACACTCAGTTTAAATCCCTGTTTATCCCTGTAACTTGATAAAATACCCAGAGCATAAATTAGAGCAAACTTGGATATCTAGAGAAACTACTCGTGACCTGAGATCAACATTTAGCATTAAGCTTTATATACTTTTTTTTTCTATTAGTTAATCCAGAGAAATTTCTATTAGTTTATTAATTCTGAAGTACTTTTTCTTTTCTTTTCTTTTGTTTGTATTTCTTTGTAATTCATGTAAAGCACTTTGAACTTGCCTTGTTGCTGAAAATGTGTGCAATTTTGAAGGAAATGACGCTCAAAAACAATACTTTGTTGCTGAAATGTTCATTTGTTTTAAAATTTCTTTATTTCTGTAGCAAAGAAGCTTCCAAAGAGCGAGCCTCAGGGTGGAGCAGGACAAGGAGGGCGGACAAGAACCGGGGTGGATCTACAAGAGGCGACCCCTGCAGGCCGCAGCGGCGGTGGCTGCTGCGGCGGCCATTAGCGAGTGCAAAACGAAAAATTTGGAGAACGAGCCGTGAACTTCATTTTAAGGACAACATGTAGCTAAAACGCAGGCAGGCAGGCAGGGGAAGGCAGAGCCTCTCGCTTCTCCTGTACTTAATCTGATATTACAGATGTGATTATCTGGATCCTCTTTGATTAAAAGAACTTTAACGAGAATTATAAGCTAGAGGGAACTCCCAGCATCCTCCGGTACTTCTTTACCGTCTTCCCACTGTTTGTCTAAAACCCCGTTCATCCTCCGTCTGTTGATTCAGCCTGTTTGGCTTCTCACAGAGCGCCACCTTCAGGTGAGCATGTGTGTTTGTTCTGAATGCGTGAGTCAGTGTGTGTGTATATATAGATATATGCACACACATGTGGTCGATGTCTGTCATTTCCTTAATTGCTGATCTTTATTTAGTCAACCAGTACGCAATATTGTTAATGCTAAAATTGCAAGCAGCAGAGCGATGAAGCTTTTTGTCTTATTACAATGAAATTCACATGATTGCATACCTGTTTGTTTGCACCTGGGATTTAACTCAGTAGTTACTAATGTGTATAGTGAGATCTCTGTGTGCTTCCACACATACTACAAAGATTACTAAGATCGTAACCTGTAAAGAACGTCGTTGCCTGCAATGTCTTCAAGGGTGAATGTCTGAAATGAATCAGTTTTGTGAGTGGAATTTACTGACTTTTGCACAAATATTGCTGAAAAACACAGTGAGGTTCAACTTCAACCAACAGTGAAAAGTCCAGATAATTTGACAGGCATGCAATGCATGCATCTCCCATGCCGCAATACCTATATCTATATCTGTAAGGATCGGACCGATCGGATTTCCATGCCCCGCTAGAAATGTAAATGTTATTTCTGAGAAGGACTCGGATGAAACGGATAGTTTTAGAAATGCTCACAAATTTATTTTTTTTGTTTTGTTTGTTTTTTTGAGGAGTGATGATTTGGTAGTTCACTCATTAAAAAGAAAAAAGCTTCTGAAATGTTGGGAAAATATATAGTTTCATTTGTTGTGTCCTGATAACTAACACAGAGATGTTAGGCATTTTTTAAAAAAGGAATATGAAATAACTTGTAAATCAAAAAAATAAATAACATTAAAGACTTCCTCTGCAATTGTTTTTTTTATATATATATATTGGGTTTTACATACACTTAGTTTTAATAACTTTTTGGATGAAAATGGAAAATATTTGTTTTAAAAAAATGAGAAGTTTCTAGATATTGCAATATTACAATTCAGTTAAACTCCTATAAGTTCAAAATTAATGACAAAATTCCCCTTCTAAAAACATTTGAGTATAGTCTAAGACCAGTAAAATGTTATTTGATTCATGCACTGCAAAAACACAAAATCTTGCTCTAGTTTCTAGTGCTAATATTTTATTACGCTTAAAATAAAACTAACTTAAAAGTAACTTTTAGCAAGATTTAGAGGATTGTCTTAAGTAAATAATTCCTTAATATTGATGAAAAAGTTCTAGTTCTACTGGCAGATAAATTAACTTATGGGGGGAAATGTTTTGTTATAAGTTAAATAATCTGCTATTGGAGCAAGAAACTCCATCAATATTAAGAAATTATTTACTTAAAACAAACCTCTATATCTTATTAAAAGTTTTAAGATATTTGCACTAGAAACTAGACCAAAAGTACTTTATAAGATTTTGTGTTTGTGGGAGATAAAAACTTAAATCAAATGCAAAACCATCATTCAAGATGGCTTCCCAAATCATCACCAAGTGTGAAAACTGCGATGAATTTTGGTTTTTGTCCTCTACACTCTTTCTCCAGACTCTTAGTCTTTGATTTACAAATAAAATATGAAGATTACTTGCATCTAAAAAGAGGCCAACAGTCTAAAATGTTTTTGATGTCTTGGACATTTTTCCTTTCGCTCAATTTTCCATCACATCTTTTCAAGCAATGACCTTTTGTGGCTTTCTCTAGTTGCAGATAATGTTAACATCCCACTCTGTAGGCACTAAAACAGACAATTCCTATGAAATAAAAAAATTCTTAGAGAAACTGCATTTTGGATTTTGATTAGCAAGAATTAGAACTGATTAAAAAAAAACTAATATAATTGTTTTAATGTTGTGGGGGAAAAATTAATGAGTAACAATTTCCCAACACTAGATGGTAGCAAAACACTTAAACCCTAAAACCAGAAAACACTGAGACCTCTGAAAGAAGAGGGTTTTTTCAGGTTGTTGGTTTATATAAACAAAAAAAATAAAATATTTATTGTATAAAAGAAATAAAAGAACCACAATGAGAACACATTCAATATTATAGGCATTCTCCTACGTGATGTGAAAACATGGACACGGCTGCCCATGTTTTCATTTGTACGTACATTTATTTACATGTATGTAAATACTGTTTTGCTTTTTTTCCTCTTTTTGAATGGCTGATGACATATTTTGGTCAAAAATTAGGAAATCATGGGCTAAAAAGTTGCTTCTAACATTGCAGATTAGCCGATTTTTGGCTGAAATACTGAAAAAAACAAAACAAAAAACTTAGAAATTCTGATTATATTTTGGTTTTTGTACCGCGTAAAGATTACTATTGACTAGTGACTCCATCTGGTCACTCCTAACAAAACCTTACGGATGGATGCCCCCTGGGAACTAATCCTCCCCCTACCAAAATGTCTGAATGAATGAAGCATTAAAAAGGAAATATTGAACAATTTTCATTGGGGGAAAAATAATAAACAACCAGATTAGCTTTAAAGAAACGTTTTTTTCACTTCATGTTATACAGCAAATTTTTTTTTAGCTTAATTTGTAGTTTCTAGGTTGGCAAGTTTGAACAATATGCCTCAAAATAAATTTGCAGGCCTTATTTAGAAACATAAATATGAACAAAAATGCATTATTCCACATATTTTATAGGCATCCAGGTATTTAATTTTCACACAAAGGCTAAAAATGACCTGAATTGATCAGCGAAAATGTTAATTGGTTTAAATTTATCCCATAAGTTTGCCTAAATAAAATTAAAAATTGAGAAATAGAGAACATAGATTAAGCAGGCTGGTTAAAGCCAAAACATCTTTTTAATCTACATTAAATTATGTACTTCCAGTCTATATTTCTTTAACTTGTTTTTGTGGTTTTTATTCCACTAACAGTACTTTAAATTTATCATCGCTGGCTCGACACACACACACACACCGAATTTCACACACACTGCTTCACCGAGATGGCGTCGTTTCTGCCCAAAGAAAACCGACTGCTCTGCTCACAGTAAATGATTTCTCATTTGTTGGGCTGTCAGTCAAGATGTGTTCTGTCAAAAAAGAAACTCATTTCATGCTTGGCCTCTGTGAATTATAATGGGCTGAGAGCCCGACTGAAATTGACTGTGTTTAGGGGAGCAGCTTAGCAGAATAATGAAAATGTGGCCTGAAAAATAAACGTGTTTCTCTGCCGTTTCTGGGTTTGTAGTCTTCCTTCAAAACAGGAAATGAGGTCATGGTTACTAAAATTATCTTATTAGCTATTGGGACTGTAAATTAATGTTAATAT
Organism: Brachyrhaphis roseni; assembly: GCA_903066815.1. Classification (NCBI taxonomy): domain Eukaryota; kingdom Metazoa; phylum Chordata; class Actinopteri; order Cyprinodontiformes; family Poeciliidae; genus Brachyrhaphis; species Brachyrhaphis roseni. The sequence goes on from CAEFZY010048915.1 coordinate 51,568, forward strand.
TTTACAGAAAATATAGAATTAGACGTATTTTGACTATCTGCCTGGACAGAAAGAAATGTCATTAAATACCAAGGACGCGGGGACGCCCTATCTGGGTCGTGTTTAGCAGGGCAGGCTGAGATTTCTGCTGATAGCGATCGTACGTGAGATGTGGTACAATAATTGACTCTTATCTAAAATGAAACATCTGCCACCAGCTTGGGGCTTACAGGAAAAGAGAACTGGAGGCTATTTCTTTTTTAAAGAAAAAGCTGTTGTTGAAAGTGAACGGTTTTAAATAAAGTTCTCGTTAAAAAAATAAACTCAATAAATGATTCTTAGAATTTATTACATTTATATTATGACCCGTGTTGTAGATGACTGTATATGTACGGATAGATTTATATTCTCAATTTATAATCTCCAATATTTTTGATTTAAGCTATTGTATTTTATTTGATACTGTAGTACACATCTAACCTTTCGCCTACATTTTTATTATTTATTCTGCACACCTTTTCAACTGTTTTCCAGTGCTCTGATTTCTAAGATGTTTTTTTGTTTTCTGGTAAATTGTTTCTCTTCCGCTTCGTTTTGTACATATTTGTCTAGCTAAAATAACTTCTTACTCATCCAACTTTTCCAAAATACATATTTTTTTGTGTGCTGTCCTCAAAATGTTTTTTATCTCAGAGTTTAACTGTAAGTTATTCTATGTTGCTATTTCAGAAAAGTGGAAAGTTTTGAAATTATTTCTATATTGGCACTGATGTTAAACACTAAGTGTCAACTTCTTTTGTTGTTGTTGTTCAATAGATTGACTACAACAAAAGATTATTGACATGTTTGGCCTTTTTCTAGTTTAAAGTCATTGTTTTGGAGAACATAAGAGTCCCAATTTATCATTGGTCCTCCAACAAGGTGCATCTGAAGTCTTCCATTGATTGATCGATCAGTTCCTTGCAATGGCTCCTTCACTGGTAGTAAAATATTTTTGTTAGTAAGTTGTTCTGTTTTTTTCTGTGAGGTTTAAGATTTAAATTATGTGTTTAGTGTTGCTTATTAACTCTCTTTAGGCATGTTTCTTTCCATAACCAACTTGGTGGTTCTTCCCATGTCCAAAGGGAAGAACCACCAAGATACAAAATGATCTGAGCCAGAACCATACAGCTAAAACTATAGGAGTAACCTTCCTGCCAAAACAACAGCTGTTTGTGAAGTGGTTTCCCGCTCAGTCAAGTTGAGACAGCAGAGTTGGTTCCAGTACAGCTGTTACAGTTGGACTGGATGAGGTGTTCTCTTCCTGTTTTGTCATTGCAGTTCTTGTGTCAAAAACTGACCCATCAACAGCTAGTTCATCCCCTGCAACGAGACTTAAATAAAATTGCCTTTATTTTGGCAATTTTGCACCTCTTGACATTGAGACGTGACGTCACGATCTCTTGACTCCGCCCACTCCGCCATGACGGACGTCAAAACAACGAATGCACTCGTTTAAAGCTAGGCTAAAGCAGACATCTGTAACCTAATATTGCTTCTATTTAGTTGATTTCACTTTAAAAATACTCACAGGGTGCTGCGCGGTCGGTTCTATAGGCAGACAAGGATGCAAACCAAACTTGTCATTTTATAATTTTTTAATGAGGAAAGATAGCAGCTGTCAATCACAATGACTGGCAGCTGTCAATTATATTGACTGTCAGTTCGTTGTAGTCGCGGATTTGCAGCTACACTTTTTACAAGGTAAGATGATTAACGTTCATATACTTTATAAGTAAGTATGATTAGAAATATATCAAATATCGCATTATGGAGACGGTACGTCGAATGGTAACCATGGAAACAATGCCGCGCCGTCATGTAGCCTAGCATGTATCGGAAAAAACTGGTTAGGATCCCGTCTTTTGTACACTTTTAGGGCTGATCTGGTGTAAGGGGAAACCGCTGTTTATGACACAGTGACATAAATCAAGTGCTGTGAATTCAGTAACAGTCTGTAATTTGATCAACACATCAGGAGGAAAGAGGTTTCGGTCGGTTGCTAAGCTAGCTACCGGCATCTATGAGCACCAACCAGGTGTGTTACGTTCACAGACACATTAGCTCGACTGGAACAAGTTAAAGACACACATAAACTGGCAAAAACAACTCTTGAAAACAATTTCAGTTGCTCTGTTCAGTTCCTCACTTCCGACGTCCATCATGGCGCCTCTAATGATTAAGTAACGTAGTTGCAAAGGGTCAATAACAAAGAAAATCTTAATGTGGGTAAGAATACAGATTTACTAGCTTCCATAGATTTTACTGTCACTGACTGATTTTAAATAAATCTGTTTTCATAAGAATATCAATCCATATGATATATTTGCATGTGTGATAAAAATCACTGAGTTTTTGATAGATTAAGAGCCTGATTATTGGATAGATTGAGAGTCTAACAGTGCTACAGCACTTCGTCCTCAGTGAATCTCAGCCATTGTGTCGAGTGCCATTCCTTTCCTGAAACGGACTCAAGTGGACTTCAGTGACATTTACTCCCAAGGGACAGAATGTACCAGGATGTACACTTTTACCCAGGACACATCATAATCTAATTTTCATCACTTGCCTTTCTGAGAGTCAATCATCCCCTTTCATTGTCAGTTTGTCAGACTGAGCCTGACTAAGAGGCATGATCTCTTCTAAATCTAAAAATGTTTATGGAAAGTGAGCAGAGTGCTTAAAAAACAGACTGAACCAACCTCACACACTTTTTAATGGTTTACAGTGTTCTACAATAAATTACAACTGTGCTGTTTAGGGCTGAAACAAATTAATAGTACTAATCGTGGTGAATCGATTGAAATAATTGTCAAAAAAAAGACAATTTGGTGAAAAACATTCAGCAACATTCAGAGCAGTAATTAAGCCAAAACTGTACAAAAATATGATAGAAACACTTTTCTGTCTATATTTTACCTAAAACTTAAGTGTGTTTTTTATTAAGGAGTGGTTTTCGTCTACAGCACGAGTCAAACTCAAGGCCCATGGGCCAAATCCAGCTCGACGTAGCTTTTTTTATGGCCCTCTAGATTCTAGACTAAACACTAAGTGTACTTAAATATTATGTTTTCAGTCATATTAATAAAGTTTTTATCTCTTTACTGCCAAATTCTATCAATCAGTCCCTCCAGATTATTGAGAATTATTTTGGAAATTCACACACAATTAGCAAATCCCTGCACTTTTTTGTGCTAATAATTGGGAGTTTATTGCAGATGTTTCTCAAAAATTGTCAAGAACTTTCTTACTTGTACTAAACAGCTGCCGTAATTCTTATCTTTCTGGAAGGTTCTCCTCTCTCAACAGAGTGACCATTGTTTTCTTCGTTTACACCCTGACTAAAGCCTTTTCCCTCCGATCGCTCAGTTTAGACGACCGACCAGGAAAAGTCCTCTTGGTTCCAAACTTCGTCCATCCCAGACTGACTGGCCACTGTGCTCATTTTAACCCTCAAAGCATAAAATATTCTCTATTCTTCCCCAGATTTGAATTTCAAAACAATCCTGTTTACAGACATCGCCTTTGATTTAATTCTTGTCTTTCTAAATCAAGTCTAATTGACTTAATTTGCAACATTAGACCCAATTTAGACGTAGAAGGCTGTTGCGTAAATGTGAATTCTTGGTTCCTATTTTTGATAAAACTCAAACGTTTTTCCCCACGTTCTCAGTATTGGGGTTTTTCTAGAGTTTTGAGGAAAGAAATTTACTTAATACAAATTGGAATAAGGCTGTAACATAGACATATTAAATGTTTTAATTAGATAATGACCCAAAAGTTTTTAGAAATTACTTTTTAAGATTTTTTTTAACCTAATTAATGGTGCTATACTAAGAGATTTCTTGATTATCCAGATCTTGTGGCAAATGAAACTAAATTAATCCTAATTTAACAACCGTGACGAGGGGTTTCTTTTATGGACAGGTAATTGTTGGCTGGGGTAGATTTATTCTTCATAACTTGGAAACTGCTTTTATCAATTTACTTAGATTGTATTTGTTTGATGTGAAAATTCATTTGGTAATCTGAAATGTAATGAAATGTGAGATAAAAAAAACAAAAACAACAACAACTGTAAATGCAGAAGAAGTTTACGAGGGAGAAAATACCTTTTACTGCTGAGATTTGAACTGGACACCATCTTCCTGAAAAATTACAAAGTAAACTACATTAACACCTTTGATATAACTAGGTAGAAAAATACCTGCCAAACCTAATTGCATCAAATAAAATTAAAAAAAAAACAGAATTTATCTACTTGAAAGCTTGATTGATAGTTTCATTTGCGGTGAAACATCAGTTCAGATGCTATGTCCTTTTAATTTCCCGACATTTGCCACATTGAGAAGAAAGTATTAATATTTCTACATTTTTTGATGGCCTTTAGACAACAGGCGTAATTAAATCAGTCGCATACAGAAGACAATAAATGGCATACACTTTATGGAACAAAAATCAACTACTACAAATGATGGGGGATTGTGTAGTCAAGCTGAAATACTCTTCAACGCTGGGGGTTGCTCTGCTCCAGGCTGTGAAGTGCAACCATTATGTGACTGCGGCTCCACACTCCCATCTTTTTAAAATGAACCACTGGCATCCTGAAAGTGTCATCTCAATCAAAACATTAAAGTTGAAAGGCAAAAAAACAAAAAGGAGTTTATAAAAAAGAAGATGTGCCCATTGCCATGGTGACCGGGTTGGAGCCATAACACGCTGCTCCGCGTCATGGACAATTTCTTGATGATTGTAGCGCAGCAGAATAAAAATGTTCTTTAATGAAAGCACTCAAGATGATGATGGAGCCGAGGGCTGTTATTAAGTCTGATGGAGGGAGCATGATGACTGGCCTGCACACGTTTTATTCTAACCTTAGCAGCAGGAGGCTGATTCTTCTTCACTGGAGGTGCCCAGTGCATGTATCTGTTGGGTTTCCTTTCGTCTCCGCACCCAGAAGCGAAAAGACGAGTACAAACACATGAGCTCCTTTATTTATAGGGCAGATGCCTTATGGTGAGGTCAAGCAGGGCGTCAAAGGACTTCAATGCGAAGGACATAGCTCAAACTCCAAGTATGTTCCACCGTTCATGCATCACAATCTGGCTGACAGCTGAATTAAACACGCACGCATAGCGAGCTGGCCGCAGCGGACGCAGGCATGTTCTGGTGTCACTGGACTCCCCGAGTCTTCTGCAGGCATCTGCTTTTGAACGCAGCCCAACGATGTTAATGAGCAGCTATGACAGGGCTGGGATTGGGCCTTACACGACATAAATACGACCTAGAGGCGGGGAGGGATTTGACGTGTCACAGTGAGACGGCATTGTCCTGTGACTTCTCAAGTTGTTTATTGTTAGCCATTAAACTGGAGCAGGTTTTTACTAGAACTGTTTATAGGCTAACATTGTTTTTTAGCTTTAAATTCCACTTAATCTTTCATCAAATCTATTATAAGGCAATTTGTTTAGGCTTATTTGTATAAATACTTGCGGCAAAGGCATTAGGGGCAGGCAAATGCGACTCAAATCTACTTTGTTTTGCCCAAATGCGACCGGCTTTTTCACCGCAGTCAGAACGGCCCAATTCACCCAGTACATAGTATTACTAGAAAAAATAAAATAAAATTCCAAGAATAAAGTCAGGAAACACTGTTACAATAAGCATAAACGTGCAATATATATCACAAGAATAACCTCGTACGAGAATAAAGTAATATTACTTGAATAAAGTTCTCTTCCGTATCATTGTCATTTGCAAGCCGGCCATATTGTTTTCTGTTTTCACATTGTGCGCAATAAAGGTGCTCACTTTTCCACTGGCACTCTGCATGACAGAATGAAGCTACGTTTCCATGACTAATGTACACAAAACTTTGTAAATATTTCACTAATGTAGAAAAAAACACAAGTTTGCTGTTACCATTAGACAAGAAATGTAAATAGATGTCACGGTATGACACTAAAAACTACTTCCTGTTTGTGTCGTTTTTCTTCGTGGTTTATGCCAGTGGCAACATCCGGTTGATCACTCTGTGATGTGAAAAAAGTGTTTCCATCGAAATCAATTTCAACACGGCCAAGAAAAAACAAAACAAAACAAATCATCCTTACGCCAAATCTTTTAATTGGAAAATTTAAATAGTTGTTTCCTTTAAGTGAATTTATTTTCAAAATGTCAAATGGAAACACAGCTTGAGAAAACGTTCAGGTGTAATTTTTATTTTCAAACTTGGATAAGTGGCACCAGTTTTGCCCTACTTGTTTTCCTGAGCGTCTTGTATATAAATCTCTGTATTTTCTTTCTTTCTTTTTTTTACCTAAAATTTTATTTTAGGAGGTGTTTGTTTTGGGGTTTAAGAGATAAAACCATCAGTCTCTTAATCCTGTTTTGAAAATGTAGAGGAAAAAATCAGGTTTTTCTAAGATTTTCTTCTTAGTCGTAACATTTCACAGCAACTCCCTGCGTTAGCTGCTGCTTCTTCACGCCTCCCGCTCTGTGTTTTATGTTTTTTCCTCTGCTGTCCTCTGTCATCCCAGCTCGCGCGCTGTGATTCGGTATCTCTCTCGCGCAGGCGGCGGTGGCGCAGCGCGCGCCCATTACCCGCGCAGTTTATCTTTTTCTTGACTGGCTCGCGGGAGCGGACGCGCTCTCACGAGGAGCTGAGCTCGCGCTGCAATCTGTGGCAGCTGGAAATGGACAGCGACAGCAGAGGAGCTCCGCAGCCCACTCACTCAGGTAGGAAAACAGTTTTTGTTTTTACATTTGGAGGCGGGTTCTGTTTAAACTCCATTCAGACTCGTTTTTTAAAAGCTTTTCTTAATGTGTCACTTTCTGTTTTACCAAAAAACAGCTAACATCTGCAAAACTACCTCAAACCATCAAATGGACTTATATGTTTGTAGCAAAACACATCATATTGTTATATATATGCCATGTAACATTCAAAGTTTGTATTGTGCTTCATGTTGAGCTACTACAAAATATAAATTAAAGTTGGGGATATTTACAGGAAGTAATTTAAAGCATCAAAAACGCAGAAAGGTCTGGAAATGTATTCTCTTGCTTAAGCTTTTCTGTCTTTTTTTTTTTCCTGAAATGATGGTGGTGAATCAGATCAGTTTTAGAATAAGTTGATGAATATTTTCATATTTTTATTCTGTCATTCTTGGTAGATTTATTGGGCGAGGGCAAGTCTGAGCATTGCTGCATCTGGAGGTCAAACGGTTGCTGTTAAAGAAGCCAAATGATTTATTTCTTGTTAAATTTAAGGTTTTTCTTTTCACTGTGTCTGCTGTGTTCCTTTGTAGATACTCAGTTGTAGATTATGCAGTGGTGCATTGCATGTAGGAATTCATAAATTGTGGATGTGATATTAAAATGTTTTCTTTTTTTATACAAAATGACATTTAAAACTTTCAAAGATTAGTTAAATATTCTTAGAAAAGATGTAGAAAATATGATTCTCTGTTATGAATCATATTATATAATATAAGGTTGTTATTTTAATGTTGATGATAATATTTAGCTAAATATTTTACTTCTGTTTTAGCAAAGCTGAATTTCCAATCCCTCAGTATGAGTAAAGGAAAAAATATTCAACATTTTTTTCTAAAGAATCTCCTGAGGGATTAAAATACTTTCATTCACTGGTAACAATTTTCTCTCTAAATAGATTTACATGAAAATATCTTTGCTTTGTTCTAAATTGAAGCTTTTTAAATGACATTTGAACTGCATAATCTTAACTCAATAGGGATTATGTTTGTCATTTGTAAATGTTTCTCTGGTATGAATCATATATAATATAAGGTTGTTATTTTAATGTTAAGGATAATAATATTAGCCTTAAACATAAACAAAAGGAAAAAGTCTCATCCATCCTTCTGCTTGTCCATTGCTGTGAAATGGTCGGTAGTAAATCTCAGACAACAAATCACATCATATTTGGCAGAAATCGACCAGCTGAATACGTCTTTTTTTCAGTGTTTTCTTCCACATTTTTCATAGAAATCTGAAGCTTGTGCTCAAATAGCAGAGCAGGTTTGCTCATTCCGACGTGTTCTTCCTGTTGCAATATGGAGGTCTGTTCTGCATCGTGTGTAGATTTACAAATTACATGCTAAATACCACAAAATCAAAATGTTTCTTCTTTTTTGCGCTCATCTAGTAAGGCCAGAGGTGCATTTGAATTCTGTTTTTCTAACAAGATTCTGCAAATTTGCAAAATTAATAAAAGACAGAAAAGCGCATTTCGAGGTATTTCTAAATCTGAAATATCACATTTGGGTCTGAGATTTGTGTTTACATCCTCGTAAAGATCCCTGTGTGTCTCTTTCATTACTGCAAGTGTTGCTGTGGCGTGCTGAGCTGCAGCTCAATCCAAGTAGAGTAGACACACTTAAACACCCTGCATTGGCCACATTATTACGTTCTACATCCTCTTTAAATGACCTTGCTCTCCTCAGTCCCTCTTTGCGGCAGCTTCAAACCTAAATGGCCACAAATGACTGTCTCCCACCTGCCAAGCGCAGCCAATGCGATGTTCTTTTCCAACGAGGCTGAAGCAATAATTTCGCTGCAAACAAAAGGTCCTTGATTCATCAAGTCCCGCATCTCCCACTGCCCACTCCCCAGAGGGATGCAGTCATTTTCACCAGCACTCCTTATGTGTGCAGTTGGGAGTTTGTGCTTCTTCTTCTTTTTCTGTTTTTTTTTGTAGCTCGCTTGTTCTTTAGAGAAATCTGGAAACATATATTTCCTCCACAAAGAAACTGCAGGATTTAGATCTTCATGTTGTGTACGAACTACTACTAAAATAAACTTTCTTTTTGCTGATTAGCTGACTAACTGTTATTTAGTCAATCAAATTTTATTTCTATAGCACAGTGGTTCCCAAAGATTTTCTGGACCCCCCTATGGATTACAATAAAATCCCCCCAAAAAAGGAATAAAAAAAAAATTAACTGGGCACACACATCGTTCAACCAGACATAAACCTATAAAGATATTTTGTTTTCAACTCCACTGAAATTAATTTCACACTTCAGGTTGCAACAAAACACACTGTAAACCATCTTTACTGTTTTGTTTTTTTTACTGACTCCTGCGCCGCCCCTGCAATGGCACTGCTCACCCCCTAGGGGGCGCACCCCACACTTTGGGAACCACTACTGTAGCACATTTCAGTAACAAGGCATTTCAAAGTGCTTTACATCATAAAAATAGAAGAAACACAAAGTCATGCAACATAGAATCAACAGTCAAAACATTAAATTTAGTCAAGTGCCATCATTGAATTTGAATTCATCTTGAATTTCCCCCTGGGGATCAATAAAGTATCTATCTATCTTAAATTTGTAATTGCTTATGTTTCAAAAGCAATTCCAAGCAGGTGGGCTGAAAATTGTTTACATTTGGACTGCTTTTGACAACATTTGTCAGGTTTCTAGAAAACATTCAGAGGGAAATTCTTTTGAAATAAACACAAAACATTTAGTAAAATGTGCTATTGCACTTACCTTGTTAGTAGATTTATTTTGAAGTGTTTAGAATCTTTAAATGTCACAATAAATGATTAGTCATTGGTTAATCAAGTGTCTCTATGTAGTAGTATTGCACAACCCTTTACAGCATCATGACTTGGACTTTTTTTTTATTTTGGAGTTGGGTGGGTTTAAAATATTTTTGGGATGTAAACAGTCACATGTGGCAACCTTGATTCAGACACGCTTTAAGAGAGAGGTTAGTTATACTGTACAGGTAAAATAAACATTTGTAGCTGTTAAAAAACAATGAGAAATTTGATATTAAGGAAACCTGGTCGTTTCATAGCTTTTTCTAAAGTACCAGTACCTTATGGGAAATACCTGAGCTGAAGGAAAATCTGCTAACCTGGAAGGGTGGGCATTTATCATATCATTTTGTTTATCATTTGTTGTGATAAATTTCTTATCATGATGAGAATTTTGATTTTTCTCATCCAATTGATGATATTTGGAAGTCCCCAAACCTGTCCATGTTGGTCAGGATTGTTAGTTTTACTATTTCCCCCATTGTTTGTCAATAAAAATATCAATAATGGGGCACTTCAAAGAAGCATATTGAAACTGTGGTTTTCAAGAGCAGCATTAGTTTATGCAGTCACAGTCATACAGTTATCTAAAAAAGTAACAATAAATAATTCTTATTGCCACTTGTATTGTTATCACAATAACATACCACAACATATCCCTGCTTACAGAAGCTCCAGATTACTGCTTCTGTATGTGGAGCTAAAATGGTTTGACTCATCACTTCCTTAGTAAGTGATGAAGAAAGTGTGACTCATTTTCATAAAATAATAAACATTGTTTTTTGGAGGAATACCCAACAATCTCTGCTCTTCCAGCTTCTGAGTGGAAACTATTTGCTGCTCTTTATCAACTTACTTGAGGACTGGGGGGAAAATTGTCAGTTTTTTCTTTTTTCATTCTAAATTTGTGCAAATCCGACAGAAGACCTGCTTCAAAAATTACTGCTACCGACTCATGCAGTTCACTCACTTTTTAATGAGGTGCTATACATCCACTCAGACTAAAGTCTGGCCATATTTATGTATATTTACATTAGCGCAAAGGTGGGAAATATACACACAGCACCAAAAACCCCACCATTTTTCATTTACTGAGGCGAAATAACAGTTTATCATCAAGGCCAAGAAAACCCTGTTGTGTTATTATTATTCTGCTAATGTGTCACAAGGTAGGACAAAGGATATAGAATATTTTTACAATGTGATGGATTAATAAATTCAGCCATTTTTAAAGAGCATTTAATAATTCTTTACACTCCGCAGCTGCTTATTAAAAACATCCACATCACTTATCTTTTGAGAACCTTAAACTCTTTTAACAGGGAATATTTTTCGCAATCTGCTTGATCAATTTGTCATTTGGTAAAAGTAGCTAAACGTAGCATAGCACCATATTGTTCTAGCTGTGATATTAACACACCATCCTTAGCAATATCAAAACAACAATTTAATAACCATCTGCCTAATGTTTGTCATAACACAAAATCAGTTAACCCATAAATTGATTGCCTGACTTTGCAGCAGCGACTTACTTTAGTTTTTATCTGCGGCTTTCTAACTTCTTGCAGTGGTTAGCTGTGCTACAGTCCTAACACTAGCTTCTATGTGAATAAGAACCACAAGTAGAGCTTAAGTATTATCTTCCTCAATAACTGAGCTTATGTACCATTTGCTTGTGTTAAAAGACGTTTGGTGACGTTTCGTTTTTTTCAGTGTAATATTAAATTGCGATATACGAGAACGTTTTTTTTTTTCCTTTTATTCTACAAATCCTGTTCAGTGACAGGAGATGTGTGAAGGCTATTGAGATCGAGCCTTTTAAAAAAGTATATTTTGTGAGATTTTTTTCAGTATGGCAACTCTTCAAAATAAAAGGCTGATGGTGTTCTTTTCTGGTTAAAGGGTGTTACAAGTGCAATACATTCAAATCTTTGAAATTGTCACAATAAGCAATTAATCAATTAATCACATGATAACTTAAAACGAGCTTGATAGTTTCCATTCTGATTATAGATATTTCTTGGAGGAAAATTATCCTAATGAGAAACCATAATTTATTATTTTTGCTTGTTGTATTTTGGACATTTAAATATCTTCCAGTGTTAAGTGTTTCTTTTACAAAATTAAAGTTTATTGGTCTTCCATTATTATGCCACAACCAATATGTTACTTGAAAATGGTCTCAAAACAAGAACATTATTGTTTATCGCAATATTTACTGGAACGATTTAACGTCATGACAGACTTTGTTACATGGACTGAACTTGTTACAAGTAGATGACTATAACTCAGGGATGTCAAACTCATTTTTGTTTTGGACCAAATTAAAATCATGAATGCTCTTAAAGGGCCGGTTGTGCCAGTATGTATTGATAAAACCTGTTCACAAGCTGTTAAAATATCAATGAATCCTTAAAATTAAATATTATTGAGCATCTTTTCTGTCCTGCCACGTTTTTGATTCTTTTTGTGATTTTTTAAATTTTTTTTTGCAATAAAAATCAAAGTGTTTGTGGTACTAATTTGGAAATATTTGCAATATTTGTGTTTATTTATGATGACTATATTACTTGCTGTATAGATCATGGACTACAATCTGACATCAATTAAGGCTGAGGCAGCTGTTTAGAACAAGTAAGAAAGTTTTTTACATTTTTTGAGAAAAATCTACAATAAATTCCCAATTATTAGCACGAAAGTGCAGAGATTTGTTGATTTTGTGTGAATTTCCACGATAATTCTCAAGAAACTGGAGGGACTGATATAATTTGGCAGTAAACAAATAAAACTGCATTAATTTGATAACATAATATTTAAGCTCACTTAGTGTTTAGTCTTGGATCTAGAGGGCCACATAAAAAGCTACGGCGGGCCGGATTTGGCCCACGGGCCTCGAGTTTGACACATAATGTAGATAATTCAAAAGACATTCTAGAGTCAATCAGTAAATTGTGATCAGTTGTGTCAAATGCAGCACAGAGATTCAATACTACAACCAAAGAAAGTCTACATGTAAGATGTTATGACTTGGGCCGTTTAAAATGTTTACGGATGACTGAAAAGCATTGAAATTATTTATTTTTATAAGTCTATTATAAAAATAATGAACATGTCACCCATAGCAGTCATGATTGTCAGTGTTTTTAAAAGGCTTTAACTTACAGAACAATGATGTACTTCCAGTTCCAACCTTTTTCATCCTTTTCACCAGATATTTTCAGGAAAATTTTCTTTTGCAGTCACAGTTTACATATGTATTTCACAGCAGGCCAATTTTCTGCTGGAGAAGGGCTCTCACAGCTGGATGTGTTGGGAAGAGATGGGGGAGCGAGTCTCTGTCTACGGCACACAAAGGGCAGGACAGAAAATACCGTGTGGATTTACCGTGTTTTCATTTAAACCATCACACCCATAGCTGCACATGCGGTTCTTTGCACGGATATGATGGAAACGTATTTTTTGATCATTAAGGAGTCAGTCTGAAGCAAGATGTCAATAGTAAAGAGCAACTCCTTCTATCGCAGTGCAGAAACATATTTTAGTGAAGACTTGGTGCTGACATCTTTGTTTACACAATCCATAAGTCATCAACATCTGAACTGAACTTTAATTTTGTGTATCTTTTTATTCATAAAGGACTCTTCACCCCCTGAATTGTGCCTCATGTCTTGCAAAAGCAAGGTTGCATTCTCAGATTACCTCAATCGCAAACGCCGCTGATGAATCGTACCGACCTGCTTATCTTTTTGACACCCTTCCCCTCCCCCATCTGTCGTACTTTCTCTCCTATCTCAGAGCTTTTTCTTTTGTACTTTAACATTTGGCTGCCGCCGTCTGCCTCAGTAAAAACCATCAGCTGTGAAATTGAGAATAATCATGTGGAACGAGATTGAGCGGGGAGCAGCTTGAGCTCCAGCCTTTTCCTGTCAATGGAGTCATGGCTTCTGCTGATAAAGTCTACCAAAGACTGAACAATCACCCACTAAGCATACTGTTCCTGTTGACTTCTTGCTAATCAGCTTCTTTTTTTAATCTAAAACCCTTATGTCTTTAGTGACAAGGTGGTAAAAACTATAATTGAATATAAATAACAAAATCTGTGTGTTTCCTGTGTTTTTAATGGAGATTGATGACACGTCCCATTGGCGTGCGACACTGAACGCTACAGCTGCCATGTGCGTGGCATTCCTAATGTGTTTTATGACTAACGTCCATGACAGCCAGCTGGCACACAACTCGTTCTGTCTTTATTTGAGGACCCTCTGGACAATTGGCCAAGTAAAACACAAATAAACCAAGAATTAAAAATACACAAATCAAAGAGTCCCCACATAAGATCCTGTTCACATAGAAAAATACACACAGCTTTCACTGTAAATATAAGTCCTAAAATTGTCAGGACCAAGTAAGTTTTTATGAAACAGTCTGTTAGATACACAAAAATGATAAATAAATCAATTAATCGCATGATAAATTAAAACAAACTCAATCATTTCCTTTGTCATGAATTATAATTTTATGAATTATAATTTTTTCTCTCCACCAAAAACTGGATGATAAAAGTCTTCAGTTTGGTCTCAACTAGCTCTTTTTTTTGAAGAAGAAGAAGAAGAAGAAGAGGGTTTTTTTTAAAAAAACCTTTTTTTTGAAACCTCCTTCTTCAAAAAAAAAAAAAGAAGGTTCTTTTTTTTTCTCCCTTCATTTGGGAAGATGCTTTTTTATTTTTTTGGTGTGTTTAAAATACTAAAATTGCTACTGATTCATTTTACATTAGCTGGATATTCAGTTTGGAAAAATTTATATTCTGGTCAGCTGCATTTGACAGAGCTGTTTCTCCAAAAAATATTCTAAAAAGTGCCAGGAAACAATAATAACTCAAAGGTTAGAGTTTTAATATTTCAGTTTATTGATGATTGTATATAGACAGAAATATGCTTGAAAATATTACCTTTATTTAGGCGAGAAACTCCTCTCTTCATGTTCTGTAGCTAGCAAAGGAAAACAAGCACTTTATATTATCAGTAGTAATTTGAAACAGCCCATCAGTTAAAGGACAAACCACCGTTATCATCAGAAGCAAATTGCAGGTGGACACCATCAGTAGAAACAATTGATTCGGTCCAGATTGCTGTTCACAGCTTCCCCCAGTGAGTTTGCCTCAAACACAGATCTGAAATGGATTTATGGTTAAGTCCCCCATTGAAAACATAATAGCTCTCAGGCTCTGTCATTATAAGTCAAATGAGCATCTCCTTCACGCAGTAAACCTGCCTCTGCTCCAGTAACCGGGATCTTTATTTGTTTGTCCTGAGCAGAGCCGCCTGCCTCCATGGCTCTCTACAAACAGATATCTACAGGGTGATAAAGCTGCTCCTCGAGGTTGTAGTGAAGTGTCAAAACCTCCACAAATGATCAGTAAAAGACAAGCCGAGAATGGTCAATACTAAAAACAGATTACATAGACTTGACTGCATGAATTATAAACAGTAATTTTATAAGCAGCTGGATTTCTGTCAAGGAATTTGAATCTCCCTTGAGGTAAAACAGCATAAATGTTAGCAGGGACAATTTAGTGAAGGTGTGTAGTTTCTTTAAGAAATGCTGTGTGAAAAACAGCATTTTTTCCTTCATGTCATCAAATATCTACGCTAGGCCTGTCACAATAACCAATAAATCAGTTAATTGGATGATAAAACAAACGTAATAATTTCCTTTGACATGATTTATCGTTTATTTCTTTTTTTCTCTATTTAGACCAAAAACTGGAGGATAAAAATCTTCAGTTTGGTGCTTTGGTCTCAACTAGCCCTTTTTTGATGGATCATTTTGTTTTAACTTCATTTTATTTGTTGTTTTGTTTACTTAATTTGGATATTTAAAATATCTTCCAGTTTCAGTGTTAAATGTTGATTAGAATTTAAAGTTTACTGATCTTTTAGAATGTGTTCTTGCATTATTATTATTATGCTATTACCATTATATTACTTAAAAATAGTCTCAAAACAATAATCTAGTTTATTGCAATAACCTCATCCAACAGAATTTGGTTGATAAATCAGTAACCAGTTGATTTCTCCATCTTTCCTTTGGTAGCTTCATTTTGCTAACACCAAAGCGACGCTGCAGCTCTTTCCTTCACATTTTACCTCCATCTGTAAATGCAGACAGATGCTTTCTGATGTCTGAAATTGCATCCAAATGATGTCACAGATGAACAGCTGCACTTTGTTTTCCATCATATGAATGCAGGGATGCACATACACCTAGTGTGGGATGTTGAATTGTTCCTCGTCCCATTACCTTTCCATTTCCCCTGGGGACGGATTGGTGGTACAGATTCAGCACAGCAGGTGAAAGTATTGTGAAAATGTTTCTCTTTGTGTTTGTTTATGTGTCTTGTATGTGCAGACGTATAGAAAATATGTTTTAGACATGAACAGGATTCCACATTTTCATAATTTGTAGCTGATTCTGCTCCACATTAGAGATAAAAGTAATTGCATATCAACAGATCTAACATTACACCTGAAGAAAAATCACAGCTTTGACTTCAGATGCAGTTTGTGACAAAAGATTAGCTCGACAGAAAACAACTCCTGGGTCTAAATCTAGAGATGTTTTTCATGCTAATTTTGAAGTGCAATGCTACTACTAGTCAAGGTCTCATAAAATTGTTGGGGTTTGTGGAGTCTTGCAAATAATCATTGCAACCAACGATTATTTTTCTAATTGATTATACTGACAATTAATCAAATAAAGAATGGCCACATTCTGCTGATTTTTTTAATTTAACAAATTAATTTTACTATAAATACAATAACAGATGCAAATAATTCCTTTTTTTTTCACAAAAATGCGTTATTGCATTTTTTAGCATATAAAATGCTAAAAAATGCATTTTTTAGCATTAAAAATGTCATAAAAAATGCTTAATTGGAGTTTTTTTGTTTGTTTTTTTACAGAATCTGAACCAAGTGAAGCTAAAACTCCCACTTGAGCTGTTCTGGGTACAGCATAAGGCTTTTTATCGTTAATGGAAAATGTGTGTATTTTTTTGTACAGCTTTGGCTTATTTACTCTTCTGAATGTGTTGTTCTTTCAGCAAATGGCCATTTTAGTCTGTATATGCCGGTTAACAGTCAATGACTAAATTAGATTATTCCAATAATCGATTAACCACGATTAATTCGATTAATCGTTTCAGTCTTATAGTTTGTCACCGTCTCTGTTCAATTGCGGGGTTTTGACCTCATCTGTTTTCAGTTCGCCTGAGGTGGGTCTGCCCCGACTGTTTTCCGGGAGGTTGTCATGGAGATTGATGACATCATTGGTGCTCAGAACCCCAACCTCTGGGGTCGGGGGGTTGCAGTGCCCTGGGTGTTGTGTTGCGGCCTTGCTTCACGGCATGGATGGTTTTATGAGTTATTGTGTGTGGGGGGCTCGCTGTGGGCGGAGTGGTGATCTGGGTGGTGGAGATCGGTAGCCTGGTGGTGTGGAGAGCTGAAACAATTAACCTGATTAATCGATTATTGACATAATAAACTAATTTAGTATAGATTAACCATCAACTGAGAATTCACACTGTAAAATATTCCAAACTTAAGTCAAAACTGTACAAAAACATATACATACATTTTGCATTAAAGATAAACACAATCTTTAAACTCATTAACTGACAGTTTTACCTTTAACTGGTTCAAATTCTGTAAAATATTTGGTATTCTACCCCTAAAGTCAACCCCAAAAAATCTCAAGTTATGTATACCCATATTCAAAACCAAAGCAAAAAATATCACAATGACAGGCACCATCAAAACCTCCAATAGGCCTGTCACAATAACTAATTTAACTGGTTGATAAATTGTTCCAGTAGTTAAATTCTGATTAGCGATAATAGTATTGCTTTGAGACTGTTTTTCAGTAATCTAACGGTAATGGCATAATAATAATGCAAGAACACATTCTCACAGGTCAGTAAACTTTAAATTCTTATGAACACTGGAACTGGAAGACATTTTAAATATCCAAAATAAATAAACAAAATGACAAATAACATGAATTTTGAAGTCTTTATAAACAAAATTGTCCTTCAAAAATAGGGCTAAATGAGACTAAACCATCAAACTGGAGACTTTTATCCTCCAGTTTTTGGTAGAAAGAGAGAAAAAAGAAATAAACAGTAAATCAGGCCAATGGAAATTATTGAGTTTGTTTTAATTTATCATGTGATTAATTGATTTATTGATTATTGTGACAGGCCTACCTCCAAGTTTGAAAAATAGGAAAGAAAACATTGCGTTTTTTTTGTAAAACCTTTGTGTAGCTCCTCGTAAAGTGGATTTAATTTTAAAGAGCACTGCAGATTTTACTGGAGCCTGGCAGCACAAGCTGTTTTCTCCAGCATTTCAGTCGATTTATATGTGCTGTTTGAATTTTTAGACAATTGCAGGTATTTAAATATATGTTGGTGATTTTGTGGGCATCCATAAGTTGTCTCTTAAATGTTGCTAGCTTGTGTTTCTCGTCATACATTGTCTCACTAATCTAATAGTGTTTTTAGCTTTGGATGGAATTGATATTATCAGCTATATTTAACATCATTTAGATGCCTACCTCATCCGTCTGTGACCATTTCTGTTTTGTTTTTCCTTGAGCTCGAACTGCATTGCTTCACACCTGAGTTCTCACACAACCTCTTACTCTAAAATAGTTCTGCTCCTTGTTGCGCCACGATTTCGCCCTTTGTGCCCAATTTTCTCAATGATGGCTATTACCACGGAGCACAAAGGACCACTCAAGCGAGCCAAATTAAATGTTTTTTAATTGAAGGCGCCATCATAGCATAGCTGTGCAGCTTGTGCTCTGTTTCTATCATGACTGTGCCAGAGGGAGGCGATGGGGAAGCAGCTGGGCTTGTAGATATCCTCCAAGTAATGATCGCTGTCATCATTTGGCTAAGTTTTCATTTACTGTCACCTGGACAGAATTTATTGTTTGACAAGGACTAATGTAGATTCACTGCTACTGTTGTGGTTTTTGTTTTGCTGTTGCGTGTTCATGGAGAAGCTTTTATCAGGAGAATTTTGTTAACAGTGTCATAATCTGTTGGAGATGTGTTTTATGTACCGGGTTATTTTGTATTACAGTCCAGTTTTAGGATTTGTTTCCTTTTGCGCTAAAGTGTTGTTCTGGTAATGTTTACTGTGTAGCTTGTATACGTTTTGCAACATGACTGAAATATTGGATTAGCAGTGAGATAAGACCTATTGTCACTAATCTGCCCACTATTACTTTTGATATCACCTGCCAAAGAGTGCTAATAAATTATTATCAAATATGAATTATTAAATAATAAGTACTAGTAATTATTTTATGAAATAATTCTATGATTAAATTCTAATAATTTTATTATTATTATTGCTTTTATTTATATATATAAAAAAGTTATTGGACTCAGTATTTAAACATTTTGGGTATTTTATACCCAAAATATATCTTGGTTCTGTGTGATTCCTATTTTTTAGCGCTGCTGGTACTGTTGGGATTGTGTAGCATTAAAAAAAAAGCGCTGCTGTTTAATGTAAGCGATTATAAGCAAAGCTGATTATATTAGAACATTTGCAGAGATACTGACATGAATAATGTTGTCTTTAAATGTCTTCTTGCAATGTGATTGTCTGGAAAAAAATAAATTTACATTATTTTGTGTTGTAGCTTAATTTGAATAACAAATAATTTACAATTTTATAAGTTCACTTTCACAGGCATAACCTGCAGTTGTAATTTTTATTACATTTTAGCAAGCATGGGTTAAATTTATCAGTTTATTTCTTTAAAAAGAAAAATCTACAAAGTGTGTTGTGTATTTGTACTCAAGACAAATGCACAACACATTGTGTATTTGTGAATTATTGCATTAAAACATCAGTTCCTTGCTAATCCAACTGCAAGGTCTTTGTCTGGTTTGCATGTCTGCAGACTGAAGTTTTTGCCTATTTTTCCTTATAAAGCTGTTCAAGCTCAGTTACACTGAATAGAGAACATTGTCAATATTCATTTTCAGGTCTTGCCATGGATTCTTAATTGGAATAATGTGTGCACTTTTTTCTATCCATCAACCTTATATTCATTATTTGATTTTGTTTTTCTTTTTTACATGAATAAAGAAAAAAAAATCCTTAAATGATGCATAAATTAGGCAGGAAATACTGATCAGCATTTAAAAATCCATCTGTCTGAGTCTGATTAGAAGATGACAAAAACCAGAAAAAACTGTCCGGCTATATAAAGGAGCCTGCAAGGAAACTCAGACAGTTACAACCCATTTTACCTTTTTAATACACCTAATTAAAAGTCAATCCAATTTATTCCTGTCAGCCTTCTAGTATGAGTCGAAGCAGATAAGAGCATGGAGCATGTGAGCTTAGAGGAACGGGAGCGAGGCGAAGCACTGATCTTATCTTTAGACGTCCATCAACATTGGATTGTGCTTGAGAAATGAAACGTAATCAAATATATACGCAAAGCATTAAAATGCATCATTTTCAGTGATTTCAACAGTCCACTTAATTACTAAAGCCAGCTGCAGAAATAGCTATGCAACATATACCACATTTAAGCTGGTGATCATATTAAGTGGCACCAAATAGGAATTTTTTTGTTTTTATTTACTGCAGTCGTATAATACCTCACTAAAAAAATGTTACAAATCAACTTGAGAAACTTATTCAATGGGGAAAAGTGACCCAGCAGTTTGTTTTTGGTTTTTTTTTGGCAATAGTTAAATGTTTTTTGGTGTCGAAAACAAGCCGTTTCAAAAACTTCACGCAAATCAGCAGGCACTGCCCGTTACCTAGCAACCCTGGCAAATCCCAGCCCGTCACCTAGCAACCCAAGCTGAGCTCCAGGACGTTTCTCCAGCTGGTTTTACTGCTGTATGCCACTATGTAACAACTATGCAAATGTGCTGTGGAATGTGGTGTTCTGTGGTTCAGTTGCAAAAAAACAGCGACCCACACATGAACTCTGACAGATCATCAGTAGAGAGGGTGTTTAACGTAGCTAATCAACTGCTGCTGTGTTAGCCATTTATTGGTGACAATTTTTAGAGTCAGATATAAAGACTGTAATGGATGAACGTGGATGTTGGACTAAATGGGGGAAGCCGGAGAATCCGGAGGGAACCCATGCATAGCCCTCGCTTTTTTATACATGTTGCCTCCCATTATTACTGGTTAATGTTATGTTTATTTCTGTGACGTATCCCTGTCATGTTTGGTGGTGTAATAGAGCCAAATGCAGCACTGAGAAGAATTCATTCAGCATGTCATGTTTTCATGACATGCTGAAGTGGAAAGTGGAAAATCATCAGAATTTCTCTGAAATGTCTTGTATTCAATTCCTTTAAAGGCCATCACGTTTTTCCATAGTATGTTGTATATTTATATATATATGTTTATATATAATGAATGGGGGAAACCGGGGAACCCAGAGGGAACCCATGCCTACACGTGAAAACTGCCAATGTGCAGCCCTAGCTTTTTTATAAACAGAAGTATAAAGGACTAAAATTACTACAACTAATAAAAACTATAATAAAACAAAGCAAGATTTAATCAATTAATAACTAATAAAAATGAGCAATGAAAATAAGTCACAAAACAATTTATTGCAATTTATTGATTGCAATAAATTGCAACCATTTACTGGTTGCATTTTTAGAGTCAGACATAAAGACTGCAATGGATGAACGTAATCCATCCATCCATCCACCCATCCATTGTCTTCCGCTTTAGTCGGGTCGCGGGCGTAGCAGCTTCAGAAGGGAGGCCCAGACTTCCCTCTCCGCTCTTCCGGGGGAACCCCAAGGCGTTCCCAGGTCAGCCGAGAGACACAGTCCCTCCAGCGTGTCCTGGGTCTTCCCCGGGGCCTCCTCCCGGTGGGACATATCCGGAACACCTCACCAGGGAGGCGTCCAGGAGGCATCCTGACCAGATGCCCGAGCCACCTCAACTGGTTCCTCTTGACGTGAAGGAGCAGCGGCTCTACTCTGAGTCCCTCCTGGATGACCGAGCTTCTCACCCTATCTCTAAGGGAGAGCCCAGCCACCCTACGGAGAAAACCCATTTCGGCCGCTTGTATCCGTGATCT